>PVJX010012720.1:0-49463 GCA_004027295.1 Dolichotis patagonum | reverse complement strand
GGTAAAGAGTATGACAAGTGAGTCTGTGCTCTAGTGGAGCTTTGATCCAGGAGGGAAAAGTGCCAAGTAAGTTAGTGCCACAGAGCCTACAGGACAGTGCACTGTGGGTATGGAGGTCATCTTAGTTGTGGCAGGGAAGAAAAGGGATCCCTAAGTATCAGGTTCTGACCCAGATCCCCAATCTCCCAAATGAGTGTACAGCGAAGGCTTAAATAAAATGAGACAAGTGGTATGATTTTAGGGCTCCAGGAGGGTCAGAACCCTTTATCTGAGTTCAAGACACTGAGGGCTAGGACAAAGACTTCTCTGGACTGCCCGTTTTTATTAGGTCCAACAAAAACAGGCGGAGAAACTGAGGAAAGTGCAGGCAATGAGCAGGACCTTGGGAGTCACTTCAAGGACGTCTCCAAGTAATGAATCAAGTCAATTCAGTAGAGCTGCCTTATGAAGACATGGTATGAGTGAGACTGTAGGAATAATTCCTGCAGCTGCAGTCTCTATTTACTTAATTGATGTTTGAGCCAAGTGTCCATAGCTGTGGCCTTATCTTGCCCTTTGAGGTATCTCTGGCCTCACAGGCCACTTCAGACTTCAGCCAGGACCAGTGATTCATAGAGGTTCACTTACTATGAAACAGCTCCCATCACCAGGCAAGGGGCCGAGGCCTAGGACAGACTCACAGATAAACATAGAAAGCCAATTAGTAAGATTTAAATCCTGTTTAGAGCCACTTTGTAGTGGTCTCCAACACCTAAGTTAGTAATGTTTAGGCTGAAATTTAAAGAATGAGCAAGAATTCACCAGGTAAAATCTGGAGGTAGGGGTAGGTAGGAAAGGGCGGGTGAACAGTGTTTAAGGAGACATCGTGGGAGATGCCGAGAGCTGATGAAGAGAGAAGCATTTGAGGGAAGGGGAGGGTTTGGTGTAAAGGGAGCATACGGGGCAACGTAGGAGTAAAGAGAGAGAAAGATGGAGGGGAAAACTGGTCCTATCAGGCAGGTCTCCTATGTCATGCATAGAGTCCTAGGAGACTGGTACACCGGCTGTGTAGTAAACAGAGTGTGACTCAGATTATGTCACGGATGGGGTGATGATTATGAATCAGGGAGGTTTGCTGCTGTAACAAATGTCCTAAAAATCCAGTGACTTAGAGAACAGAAAGTTAATTTCTGACTCAGAGAACAGAAAGTTTCTTTCTTTCTTACTTTGCAGTGCTGAGTGGTTTCAAGTCAGCAGCCAGGGCCAGGAAGGGGGAAGGTAGCCTGTGCTTTGCAGAGTCCTTGGCTGACTGCCGTGGCATCCAGAGTTACCATTCCAGGCAACATGACTGGAAAACAGAGACTGTGAGGAGGCAGCTTTCTGGGGAGGGAGATTGTTGGGATTGAACTCAGGACCTTTGCACTGTGCTATAGCCTCAGTCTTTTATCGTCTAGTTTCTTAGTTTGAGGGAGGGTGTTGTTAAGTAGCTAAGGTGCCCTGGATGTCTTAAACTTGTGATCCTCCTGCCTCATCCTCCTAGACTGCAGCATTACAGGCATGTGCCACTGCCCCGGGCTGTGAGTAGGCGGCTTTTAGAGGCTAGGTCGGGAAGTAGCACACGTTCCCTCTCACATTCCATCGGTCAGAACCTTGTCCATAACTACTCCAAAATGCAAGGGTGTCCGGAAAACAGAGCCCAGCCGTGAACTCAGGAAGAAGAAGATGTGGATTTCGGGGGACAGTTGGCAGCCTCTGCCTCAGCAATGGAAGAAGAGCTGAACACCGTGACTCCCAACCACAGCTCCCACGTTTCCTCAGAGCCCGTCCTCTGGTTCCCCTACCATCTCAGAGTCCTTGTCTTCTTTCAATTTCTAATTCCCCTTTCAAACAAATCTATGGAGGACCTCATTATTGATGAGCACCTAGCATTTTTCTAGGGTTGTGTCAGTCTCACTCTTTCCTCAACAAATTCAGTACTTGGGTCAATCTCCTGGCCTCTCAGCACAACAGGATGCGTGCCTGCCTGGCTCAGCCCGTTCCAAGGCGAGTCCGACCACGCCGGTCAGTTGGGATAACCAGATGTGCCTGCTGGTGAATCAGCAGGTGGCACCAATTCCAAAGCTATGTACACAGGGTGAGCACGAGGACTCAGTCACGCTCAGGACCCAACCACGCCAGCCCACTTGACCTACTTCCTAAAGACTACACTTTCAAAAGAGTGACCACACCCGGGCTGACCAGTGGATTGTTAAAAACAAGGATGTCAACATGCTCTGAACTGACTGCCAACAAAAACATTTCCTTTGTGTTCGTGCTTTCTTCATATTGTACTCAGGAAGGACAAAGAAGTTTGACCTGTCTGGGCTGGACAGTGCCGTGAACCTCTCCCCTTGGTTTCTCTCTGAGTTACAGAAAAAGGCCTGCATGTTTTACAGGAGTCGAGGCAATGACTTGCACTAACCGCTGGCTAGTTCTGCTTGCTATTAGGAAGTCCCCCGGCCTCTCTGAAAAGGTCTCGTGGTCGGGCTGATTCTTTCTTTCACTTGTGTCACCCTGCTAAGGTACCCTTTCACTCAGCAGCGTCTTCTGGGTTGTTTTTCACACTAAGAGTACAGATGAAGTAATAAAAGAGGCAGGAGAGTCACAAGTTTGAGGCTGACTGGGGCAACTAAATAAGACCCTCTCTCGAAATAAAACAATGGAAAAGGGCCGGGGAAACAGCACAGTGGTGAACCACGCACCTGGCATAATATTAGCAATGCCCATCTCTTATTCTGTTAGTGCTGTTTTGAAAAGACTTTTCTCAAAGCATCTCTTCTAAGAAGCCCTTTATCTTCATTTCTATTTGACTCATAATTTCTTTGTATTTTACATTTGTATCACACACATGGCTGGGCCCTTGGGTCAGTCAGCGGCAGCCAGGTGATTTTGAGGTAACAATCCACAAATCTCAGTGACTTAAATCAACCAAAGTGTGTTTCTTACTCCTGCTCCATGTCCAGTGCGGGCAAGTAGTGGTGTGTGTGTGTGTGTGTGTGTGTGTGTAGTCACTTAGGGACCAGATTCAGATCGTCAGGGGCTCTGTCTCTATATGTGCTTCATAAGCCTTGAATCCAGGCAGAGAATTGTAGTGAAGTACATACTGGCTTTTAAAACTTCTGTCTAGATGTAGTATGTCACTTCTGCTTATATTTCTGGACCAAATGAAATCACATGGTCACAGTTAACTGCAAATTTATAAGAAGAAAAGCTTATGTTAAATGAAAATACTATTTTTCATTTGAATAAATCTTTAAAATTTCTCAGACATCTCCTATAGGCAAGAAGAGTGGATTAATGATTTCCTCATTTTACATATAAAGAAACCCAAATTAAGACAATGAAACAATTTTTAAGATTAAACTTTAATGAAGGTCTCATGATTGCCAGTTTTTTCTCTTTATTTACAAGTTTTCAACATTTTACAGTCAGTGCCCTTGTATCCACAGGTTTTGTACCTACCAACATATTGGATCTAACATATTTGTCAAAATCTTATGCCTCTGCATATACAGACCTTCTCTCCTTGTCGTTAGCCTCTGAACAATTCAGAACAAGTGTGGCATTTACAGTGTACGGGTATCACAAGTCATCTAGAGATGATGAAACATACAAGAGGATATGTGTAATTCTATGCAAATACTATATGCAAATACTTACAAATTTTAGTACCATGATGAGAGGTTCCTGGGAACAATCCACTGGAGATACCAAGAAATGACTCTACTTGTAATTTCAGATTAACAAGCACCAAGTTTGTGGTCTGAGCCTGATGTGGAGAGTGATAGAAACAAAAGAGCTAAATCCCCAGCCCTCCAAGTCTTTTTTTCAAAGGCTTCCCTTTGCAAATAATTTTAGGTGTCTCAGATGTAATAACTGGGACCTCCAGTTGCCATATAGTCTTCTGGCCTTGCCCTGACTCTCCAAGGTGACAGTTCGCTGTAACCCTTTGATGCCTGAGTTGAAGGAACTTGTGCTTCTGCCAGAGGACTGGCGATGTCTGTGACAGAGGTTGAGCCTGTGAGAAGCTGTCTCCTCACTCTGGAGGCCAGAAGCATGGTGTCCCATGGAATTGTGGAACTCTACGTTTTTATTGACTCTTGTTTCAGCTCTTTCTCTTTCCCATTCAAACACTATTGCTCAGCCACTCTGACACACATTAACCTGGGCTCAGCCTTCGCATGTCCTCTTGGGCATGACTTGTGGTTTTCAATTCTCTTTCCTAGACAGATAGCCCGAGGTCATTCATACAGACAGACAGCTGGGCCCCATGTTCCCATCTTGCAGACATGCCTGTACCTGTTTGAATGTCATTTCAAGGGACACACAGTACTTTTGGAGAGGCATAGACTCATTTCTCTGTAATAGGATAAAAGATATGACTAGTTGGTTTAATGGGTCTACTCACATCAGTATTTCCTGGTATTGTGCAAAGGGCACCATCCACTCTGCCACCTACACAAGTTTAAGTCTAACTGGTGTGGGTAAACATTGAACTTCAAGGCCTAATTTAGTTTCGTCTCAGGGCTTTCTCCCTTTGAGTAACCTGGAGAAAGTCACTTAGCCCTTCCGGCCCCTTTAATCATTCAAAAAAGTAAGAAATAATGTGGATGGGGTTTTAAGAAACCTTCCAACAACAGAAATTTGATTTGTGAACTAAATTTATTATTTGTGATTATTGTCAACAGGTGGCAGCAAAAACCCAGTTTCTAGTGAGTTAAAAGCGAAGGCTTAGGTGCCTTTGATATATCCTCTAACTTTTAAAGAGCCTAGTTGATTTTATTCATTCTAAAGATGATGAAAAATAAAAGCTCCCCATCTAAACATTTTGTGATTGAGGGGACATTTATGATGTAAAATTTATTGAAAGATAGAACTTTGAAGACTAAAATTTGTTTTCAGTTCCTTTTTTAAAATGAAAAATCGCTTGTATTTTATGACAACAGAATTTTTTTTCTTCCAGTCATTTTCAATGTGGCTAAAGGTCTTATGCTACTAAAATTGCCATATGAAGTAGTGCTTAGAACCTTTTATATCTATATTTTGTATTTTAAGTGTGAAAAGATGAACTAAGAACCCCAAGAGTTTATTTCTTAATGTTGAATAAATATAGCATTTTTATATTAAATGTTGCTGGGCAAAAATTCATATATGAAGTAATATTGCAATATTATTACATTTTATTATGCTCATAGCTCAGTCAAATGAGTCCCAAGGCACTTCTGAAGAAGTACTTCTGAAGAATGTAAAACTTTATTTGTTAAATTTTTCCTGATTGTACTTTTCTTGGTGGCACCTTTTCCAGATTGAAATGAATGGGCTATTTTTGGAACTTCAAAATTATTACTACCTGTAAGCTTGTTGCAATGAGCTAGAACATTAATTAAAAAGTCACACATGGGCGATTGATTAAAACATCAAAGTAAAGACAGGTGTTGGTGGTGCATACCCTGTTTTTAAAAAAGCAAATGTTTTTTACCATTTGATTCCATTTATTTAACATTATCAACAAAGCAATGATTTATGAAACTAGTACTGTGGGGAAGCCTCAGCATTAGAAAGACATTAGTTTAAATTAATGATCATCAAGATTATAGAGCAACAATGGCGAACATTTTAGAGCTTTCCATGACACAAACGCCCTGCTGTGGCACAAACGCCCTGCTGTGGTTTGCCACCAATGTTATAGGACAATCAAGGCAAAGGGAAAACTAGAAAAGAGTAAAAGACATGATTTTGTGGGTGGATTTGAAATATATGATTCATTTTAAAAAATCTGAAAATACTCAACTTTTACAAAACTACATTCTCCTCAAGTAAGTCACAAATTCCTGTTTCATAGTAGAAAAGATTTGGTGATAAAACAACTGGCATAAAGCTCCAATGCTCTCCACACGGCATTTGTAATGCCGCACCTAGCACTTAGCCTTGTCTGTGTACTAAGGGCCACTTATTCTCCCGGCTGGGCTAGAACTCATTATCTGCAGGTATGTTGCCCAGGAAGGTACTCACTAGCCACATATGACTATTTAAATGTGAATTAAATACAAAATTTAGTTTTCTAGCTGCACTAGTCATATTCCAAGTGTTCAGTAGCATATTTGGCCACAGGTGACTGACTGGACAGCACAAATATGATTTGTTTCCATCATTCCAAAAAGTCCTCCTGGCTCATGCTGGTCTAGAATGAGGACACTGTGCTGTCTACTTGCTTTAGGAAGCATTTTCTGTATACAATGCCCCGTTGTTACCACACATTTAAAGGAAATTATGTATTGCTTTTCAAAATGCTCCTTCAACCAATGATTTCTCTTTGTGCAGCAAGGTCGATAATGCTATCATTGTTTGAATAGCTGGAGTGTATCCTAAAAAATATCAGATACTTTTGAAAGAAAGTGTCTCCTGGTGAAATCATTTTTCTAAGGTAATTCTCCACCAGCAATTATAGGAAAATTGTTTTCTATCTAGAAAGAGCTCACAGTCATCTTTCGAACCTAACAAATGACTGCATCTACTTATCGTTAGACAGCTGTGTCATTAAGTAGGAAAGCTGGGCAGGGGTGCTAGGGTGGCTCTGCCGCACTCCATCTTGGGCTGTGCTGCCCGCCTCTGATTAAGCAGCTCAGGATCAGGGCAGACAGTAGCAGTGAACTTGGCCTGATGTCTGGTCCTTGCCCTGCGAGGGGGTTTCATTAATGTGGCAACTTGGGCTTTAAGATAGCTGTGGTGAATCAGCCAACTCAAGGTAGCTGTCTGCTCTCCTTCCAGGCCTGGAGCTGTTAGAAACATGCTCAGGCGGCATGACATTCTAGAATAACATGTAAGAACACTATTATCCCCTCTCTTCAGGCTACAATACCGAAGAGAGAAGTTCCCTGTTAGGATGAGAATGTGTTTGCTGGATGGCGGGATTAGTTCTCACATGCAGTGAACGGCTTAGTGAGCGAAGCTAGATAGAGTCGGTGGATCCGGTATTTGATATTGTGCACTTTTTCATGACACCCAACAATAGCTATGTTTATTTTTTATTCATTGGAAATTTTAGGTTAAATATAAATTGGGCATGCCTTTTTGAAAATGTTTGGTACTACAAGTGTGTCAGATTTTGGATTTTTCTGTGAATTTTGGAATATTTACATATACTTGATCAGATATCTTAGGGATGAAACCTAAGTATAAAATGAAATTTATTTATGCTTTATATATGCCTTATAAACATAGCCTGAAGTTACGTGATACAGTATTTACAATAATTTTGTGCATGAAATAAAGTGTGTACATTCAACCATTAGACTAGTAGTGTGAGGGCAGAGCTCAAATTTCAGATTTTGGAGTATTTTCAGTTTAGGGATGTTCAAATTGTAATTAAGAATGATTTCTTTTTTAAAATTTATTTTTTATTTTAAAGAGGATAAAACAGAATAAAACCAATCAAAATAAACCAGTGTAAGAGATACAAGACTTCAAAACATTCTGAAATCAACAATAGTTATTAAAATACCTTTTCATGTCTTCAAAATAGCTGCAGATAACTTCAGACATAGGAAAAATCAAATAGAACAGAATAGAATAGAAACAATAAAAACAAAATACTGAATGCAATAAAGGACTTCAAAACAATCCAATAGTAAATCCAAAATTGCTACCATAATATTTCTTGCTATCTTTGAAATAGCTGCTCCTGCCACTGGATTTGACATAATCAAGCAAAAGAGAATAAAGTCCAACCCAACAAAACAATGGCAATGATATAGGACTTCCAAAACGAGACCACAGGGAATCAGCAATGGCTGCAGTCCTCAGAAGGAGATCCTCTCTAGACGTTACACTTTGTACCGCCACCCTCTGAACCCATGGTCAGACCACTGGCCTTAGACCTGCAATGTTAGTGAAACACCAAAGCACCACAGGCATCCAGTTGCATTTCACCTCCATAGCCATCATCACAGCCTGTGTTTCTCCAGATAAGCCAGTCGCTAACGGTGTGTGTGTGTTGGGGGAGCTGGGTTGGTAGGGGTTGGTACTTCTTTTTGCCAGCCTGGGTACTGGGAGGGCTGGAGTCTGTCTGTTCCAGTCTGGAGATGACCCGCGCGTGGTGCTGGTTCCCAGACTGGGCTTGCTTCCTGGTGGGGCCTTGTCTCTACCCCCAGTCCATGAATGGCCAAGAATGATTTCCTCAACTCTAAATTATTACCATTTAGATTGCAGGGTACTAGATTGGGAGTCAAGAAGCTTTATCTGTCTTTGAATAGATTCACTTGGTTCTTGTACTGAAGTGTTAAAAATAATAACTTTGCCTAGAAGCAGACTTGATTGAAGCATTTTAATAACATCAGAAATCCTCAGTAATTCAACAAGTGATGAGAAAAAAAACCCGTTCTATTTTCCTGAAGCTAGTTTCTAACATCGGTTTGGGGTCACTGGAGTGGGACGTACATGGCTGAAAGACATGGCAAGTGCTTCCTTTCTGGGATGTTCTCAAGTGTAACTCTTGAACTTCCTCAGGCTGCGAGCTGTAGAAGTTTAGATATACAGTGTTTGCTCTCCGGGACTAAAGTCACTGCAGGGCTAAAGAACAGTTTTATAACAAAGAACCAAGGAACATACTTTTAAACTACTCTGCTCAGTTATGACAATATCTAGCCACTTTAAATCTGAAGTCACTGGAAAATAATGAGCAATTGTGAACAATTTCTGGCTGTGAGACAGATCCTTAGGAATTAACCACTCAAAAGCAAGGATAGACTTTGAATAGACTGATAGGCATCTTTGAAGCAGTTTCTTCATGTTCAGTTAACATTTTATGGTAGGGTCTTTATAGTTTGTAGGCTTGGAAACAAGGTCTTGGGTTTGCTTTTTGGTTCTGCCAATAAACTCCTGAAGGCGTATTCATAATGTAAGGTGTTTTGGGTCTTCTAACCATCAGCCATAGCTCTTTTTTCATTTCATTATTGTAAGAGTGTATCATAAAATAATTTTTATACTAATACTCACCTGCTAAAACTTCTCCCAGTAATACTAATCTGCAAAGAAATATGGATACATACTTCTAAAACAATCAGAATTTGCATGCTTGAAGAAATATTTAATCCTTAAGACTGGACTACTAAATTTCTCATCTCTTAATTCCTACTTTAATTTCCCAAATTATACCTTTTATTTTAGAATAGTTTTCAATTGACAGAAAATTTGAAAAGTTAGTACAGAGTTCTTATATGCTACATACCCAGTTGTCTCTCTTACTTGTATCTTATATTACTATGGAACATTTGGTCTTAACTATTGAGCCAATACTAATAATTGATGTTAACTAAAATTCATATTGTATTCATATTTCTTAGTTTTTACTTAATATCTTTTTCTGTTCCAGGAAGGATTGCATTTAGGATACTATGTTCCATTAATTCTTGTGTTTCCTTAGAGTCTTCTTGGTTGATCCTCAGACTTGATGTCTTTGTGAAGTGCGGTTGTATTTTGTTAGAATGTTCCTTCACTGGCATTTAGCTGAAACTTCCCTATGGTTGGACTGGAGTCGTGAGTTCTGGGGAGGAGGAACACAGAAGTGTAGTGCTCTTCTCATCACATCGTTTCAAAGGTACAGGCTACTGGCAAGACTTTTGTCACTCTTGCTGTTAACCTTGATAGTGGTGTCAGGTAACTCCGCCATCTCCTTCCCTTTCCTTCCTGGAGTCTTTGGAAGAAAATCACTTTGCACAGCTTACACTTAAGGCATGGAAAGATTTAAGTCATCTTCAAGGCATCATAAACTAAATGTCGATGTTAAATCTCCTTATTGTAGCCATAACTTTAAAACTACTAGGTAGGTGTCCTAGTTACTTTCTTTGTTGCTGGGACAAAATGCCTGACACCCACAACTGAAGGAAGGAGAGGTTTATCTTGGCTCACAGTTTGTAGAGACTTTGGTTCATAGGCAGCTGGCGCCAGTGCAGGGTGGCATGGCAGGGGGGAAACTCAGGACATGGCAGACGGGAAGTAGAAAGCAATCAAAGCGGGAGAGCAGGAGAGAGTCTCTTAGGCCACGACCTCAGTGAGCCACCTCCTCTAAGCAGACGTCGCCTCTCAAGTCGTATTTAGCTATGAACCCATGAATGAATTAATCCACTGAGGGGAATCAGGGCCCCAAATCCAATCACCTCCCCAAAGCCCTTTCTATGAGTGTGCAAGGCTTTGGCAGGGCATCTAGATTAAAAGCCATAATAGTAAGGTTGGCAGCAAGCAACTTTGTGCATTCTTAGTAAACCTAATAAAATTATTGTGGGGAAAAGGAGGAGGCTCTGACTTGTCCCTTGCCTTTAATATATTTTTTTCTCCCTTCTCCTGAGAGGAATCATAAGGTATAATTGCACTTAAGAAGTAAAACAACATAATTCCTCCACCTCAGTGCCATCCTCATGGTTGAGCAAAAATAATGTCACTTTAAAGGAGGACAAAAATCTGTGGTTTTTTTTTAGTTGCCTAGGAAAGTATTGGGGAAAACACTATCAGCAGTGCTTTCCTAAGTTCTACTTGTGTGGATCTTAACATTCAAGCTAACCGGTTGCTTTGCTGTAGCACCTTTTGGTTTTGTCTCCATCCTTTTAGGAACAACAAATTCCTAAAGTATGAATGTTCATGACAAAGTGGAACATTTTCAGTTTTTTGTTTAGTCCTACTTTATAAAATTACAGGAGTAATTTTTTAATAATAACAACACAAAACAATCCAGAAAAAAAGTTGACATCCTCCCTAACTCTATGTATACTAGCAGTTACTCTATTATCAAATATTGTGTATTTTTGCTTTCTATGAAAATTCATATTACTAGACAGCAACACTTTGTTATTTTACTAATCTCATAGTGTTGTTTTATTAAATATACTGTTACATAATATGACATGTAGAAATTAAATGGGGAAAATTTTTTTTTAAATTTGGCTTGTTTTTTGAAACTTAAGTAAATATTCATTGAATACCAATTATATGATTGGTGTTAGAGATATTTAGTTTGGGCTGGGGATTTAGCTCAGTGGCATAAGCACCTGCCTGGCAAGTGCGAGGTTGTGAGTTCGGTCCCCAGTACCGCAAAAAAAAAAAAAAAAAAAAAAAAGCTTCTTTAGAGATATTTAGTTATCAAGGATGCAAAAGCAAATCATCTGTCCTCAAAGGAGCTTTCAGTACTGAAGACCAGACTTCCAGACACGATGAAAAAGGAAATGAATGTCTTTTCTCCAAGCACATTTATCACACAAAGACCTTTAAGAAATTAACTTTTGCTTTGTTAATAGGAGTATGTCCTACTTGGAACATAGTTATTAAATCTATTTAGTTTACTAAATCTGGAACAATATTAAAAGCTCCAGGGGCTGGGGATTTAGCTCAGCAGTATAAGCACCTGCCTTGCAAGCGTATGGCCGTGAGTTCGATCTCTGGTACCAGAAAAAAAAAGCTCTAAAATTAATTTTCAAAGCAAGTATGAATTGATTGTTTCCCTGAGTAACATACTTTCACTATTTACCTGAAACTGCAGAGTCGTTCTGAATTCTTGAGACTGTGAGAAAAGGAGTTTATCTACTGATCATGCCAAGAAGGAAAGACGTTGAATCTAACATGCTAATCTTTTCAAGTATATATAATATACTGTACTTACTATACTTTGTAGTTTTGATTATGAAAGATTTGAGTGGAATAAGCTTGGCACCTAAACAAATCTCTTGGTTGTCTGTTATATATAATGATTTGAAAAGATATCTCTAGTAACACTAACTCATTCAATAAACACGATTGAATTTTATCGTGAATTATTTATGATTAAATCATGCTGGAAGTATTGCATTAAGGAATTCTTTTTTTGTTGTTTTTTTTGGTACCGGGGATCAAACCCATGATCTTGTGCTTGCCAGGCAGGCGCTTGATCCTGTGAGCTAAATCCTCGGCCCTTACCTCATGTTTCATAAATAACTTTTCCATGTCCACCCATTATACTTACTATTTTCATAGTTGCCTAGTAGTCCAGTGTTAATGTGTCATTATTCAGTCAGCCTGTATCATTGAAATTGTAGATTCTTCCTGGTTTTAGATAGTGTAATTCTTCTTTGAGCACATTTCTTTTTTTTTTTTTAACAGATGCCTTCCAATAATATTATTTTATATTTTTTAATTATTTACTTAAGATATGTTTCCAAAAATAGGATTATTGTATTGTCTGGCATGTGCTATACATTGCCAAGCTATTCTCAAAAAGAAATTCTGCCAACTGATGAAAGCTGGAATGATATAGGAAGGCATTTTTATTTCTCTGAAGTCCCGCAAACACTACGATGATGAAATTCTATTCCAACAAAACTTGGATTTATTTCTTATTTTTCTAGTAAATCTTGTAATGATTTGGAAATCTCTCTTTACTAGCATAAGACTCATGACATCTATTTATAGATCATGCTGCTAAGGCCAGGGCTGTGTTTGCAGGGAGCAGAAACCTCAGTCATAGCAGCCCACTACCATACTCTCCTCCTTCCTGGGACCCTTTCTTTTCCTAAATGATACTCTGCCCGGCTGAAGCTAAAGCAGGAGCAACAGTGGTGAAAACAAATGATCGCCAAAACTGTACCACTTCAAAGCTTTGATTTCTTGAGAGCAGCTTGTCATTGTTTCGGGGTTTCCCACAGGAAAAGGGGAGGACAGTGGCATCTTATGACACTGACAGCTCTGCCTTCTGAGAAGACCCAGTGCTCCTCTGAAGGAGATCTCCTCAGACTCCCCCTCTCATGGTCAACACGTGCCTGGTCTCTGGTGCTGACCACACAGAGAGCCAATCTACGCAGTGGTGCACACCCGCATTCCAGTTATGGGAAACTGAGGCAGGAGGATCCCAATTTTGAGGACTGCATGGGTAATGTAGTGAGACTGTCTCAAAATTTTTTAAAAGGGTCAGTATATAGCTAAATGGTAGAGTGTTGGCCTAGGTGTATAAGACTGGTTCCATTCCCAGCACCACAAAACAAGACAAAACAAATACAAAAGAAAAACAGCTCCACAATATACTGTGAGCAAACAAATGATATACAATATAAGCTCAGATTACCTAAGATACTCCAGGGCTACTAAAATACAAAAAGACGCCCCTCTGAAAAACAGGTCCCAAGTAAACTTTGACAATTATGTAGCATAAAGGGCAAGGAAGGGGTTATCAATAATTGCGTATCAATGGGAATGTAGTCTCTACCTTTCAATGTGTCTTCAAGTCTCCAAATGGCACCATTGTCTTCTTAGATGGAGCTGACCAGGCAACCCCCTAGGAATCTTTGTAACCTTCCTCAAAAAAACATTTAAAACAAACAAGCTCCTTTCTCTTCCCATAGGCAGTACAAGCAATATTAATGGTTATCTACCTGTGATAAGCACAACAGTCTCATTTTACCTAACTTGAAAGGGTCATCTGTACTGTCAAGCCCAATTAACTTGTCTTACTCTCACACAAGAAAGGAAGGTTACTGAAAGGCCACATCTCGCTTTATGTCTTGGCTTCTCTGGGACAATGGCCTGATCAAAGGCCATCAAAGCATCAGGCCAATACAGGCAGACCTTGCAATTTCAGGGCTCAGTGCCATACACGGGAGCCTGGGTTCTTAGAGAAAAGCTCAGGGGTCCAGGTAGGAGTTTACATATAGTGTAAAGAGTTTCCTGGAGGTTGACAGAGGCCTCAGGTCCTGTCCCAATTTTATGACAGAGCTGTGAAAAGTTGTTATAAATTTTAAATGCTTATTGTTTTAAATTAATGCTGTTAATAAAAAAGTGATGCAATGTACTTCATTCTTCATAAAATAATAATAACATGATTTATAAAAGTAAGTGTACTACAGGGAGTATTCTGCAGAAGGAAAGAAGCTTATGTTTGAATGATGAACAACTTCTGTCTAGTTTATCCATGTCTTTTTTTCTTTTTTGAGACTTTTTGAGACTTTTGGGGAAAATCACCACAAGTCCACATTTGAAATCATGGGTGAATGGAAAGTAAATTGCCACAGCTGCACCAGTTGCCCAGAGGCAGGTCCTACCTGTGTGTATTTTAAGCGACGCACAGAACTCGTGGCTTGTCTTCTCCACGGATTCTCTGTTGGTCCTGTGTAACATGCTGGGGCCTCAGGAGCTGTTGGTGTACTTGGCTCTCTCAGGCAGAGTTCTAACACAAGGAGATAAACAAAAAAACATTTACTTACTCTCTTGTTTCACAGAAAGCTTAATTCAGAATCACTCTCGGTGCATAGTGTGGTTCTTGCTTCCTCTAATGATTCATTCTGATTTTTATAAATTTGAATATTTGAAGACAATGAAATGGGACTGGGATTGATTTAGGAAAGGGGAACGTGGCAGGTTTTCCAGATACTGCATATGGGTGGGGTTCTCTGGTGATTCTGTTTCTGAAACACACACACACACACACACACACACACACACACACTCAGGTACACTTGCACACATGATTTTTGAGTCCAGATTAGACACTATTGGGCATTATTATTAGCACAAATCTTGTCAACATACAAACCCTGTTCTCCAGAGTTAAAGCTGGCAAATTTAGCAAAAATGAACAGTGATCAAGGTCTTTAAGTACCTACATAGTCTCTAGAAAAGTCTAAAACCAGATTTTTCTACACCTCTCTCTTGACCATAAAAGACTAAGTGGACAAACTAAGACTAGGAATATATTCCAGAGGAGAGGCGCTAAACTTCAGAATGTATTGCCAAGAATATTTATGGGGCTGCATCCTCGGATGGAACGAGGAACATAAAAACCAAATGACAGTCATCCTTGATGTAAGTAATTTGATCCTTATTCTGGCACAACAGAGGAATGAATGAAGAAAAGTCATACAAGTGTATTCAGAATTTTAAGGTATTATAAGCTAATTTAAATTTTTAATGATATATCTTGACTATATGATTGCTTTTTATTCTTTTGTGGGAGGTAGGGAAATGACTCCTTTCTCATGATCACAGATCCGCTGGAGGGGATTGAACTTTAAAGGTACATCTGAACATCTGTCTTTTCTTTAGATTAGGTCACAGTTTTAGCCTTTGCCCCGAGGCACTTTGGAAATGGGGAAGGAGGGAAGGCCAGCACAAAATGAACCTGGGCTTATTATGAGCCCCTCTTGGCCACGGTGAGAAGATTACTAAAGGATGCGATGGGGCTCCTCAGCACTTCACACAGAGCCAGGTGTGACAGGCACATCTGCCAAGGAAGCTGTCACAGAACCATAGCAAGTGTGAGCCCAATCTGGCCAAGGTAGCAATTTCAAACCAGTCTCAAAATTTTAAAAATTAAAAATTTAAAAAAGACCAGGGATGTAGCTCAGTGTAAAGGCTCTGGGTTCAATCTTCAGTATCTCAAACAAAACCTTTCATAGAGTCTCTTGGAGTTGTTTGGAGTGTAAAACGAATGATACTTCTGAGCAAAAGGTCTCCCCAGTGCAAAGAATGCAAGAAACGAAGTCGGCAGCACAAGAGGAGCACAGCACACATCACCTTAACTCGCCTTGCCTTCTTTCCTCCCCTCTCCCCCAGCAGGTGGGCAGAACTGCTGGCCTAGATAAATGTCAACATCAAAATGTATATGCCTGGGAGGCCTAACAATTTTTAGCAGCTGTTTTTGAACAAAACAGAGGCCTGTGACTTAACTAATCAATGAATCTGTTAAACAAGGTTTGTTTGTTTGTTTTGGTTTTTTTTCTGAGACAGAGTCTCACTACACAGTTCAAATTGACCTTGAGCTCACTTTGTAGCCTAAGCTGGTCTCAAACTGGGAATGATCCTCCTGCCTCAGCCTCCAGAGTGCTGGAATTGGAGGAGTGCGCCACCACACCCGGTCTTTGAAGAAGTTATTTAGACAGTGTCTTTCGGTATCAACTGTCTTCTCTGACAGGCAGAATCTCTCTCTCTCTCTCTCTCTCACACACACACACACACACACACACACTTTGCCCCAGACATCTGTGTCCTAATCTCTGACAACTATGAATATTTTACCTTATATAGCAAACGGAAAATTAAGGTTGCAGAAGGAATCAAGGTTGATAGTTTGCTGATCTTCAACTATTTCACAGTCATCTACATGATCCTGGATTATCCATGTGCAGCAGTGTAGACACAAGGGTCCTTAAAAATGAAAGGAGGAGGCAGTAAAGCCGGCAGAGGAGTGCGACAGGAGAACAACTTGATTTGCTGTTGTTGGCTTTGGAGAGAGAAGTAGAAGACATGGGGGTAAAGGAATAGGTGCAATCTCTGGAACCTGGAAACAAATAAGGAAACGAATTACCCCCAGCCTTCAGAAAGGAACACCGTGCTGCCAGTGCCTGGGTTTTAGCCCAGTAGGAACCGTGTTTTACTGTTAATCCATAGAAGAGTAAAACAATACATTTGCATTGTTCCAATCACTTTTATAGTAATTTTACTGCAGCTATAGAAAATGAATATACCTACAAGACAATTCCAAATGACACTCTTCTTACCACACTAAGCATCCTATTGGAGGAAGGAAAGCAGAAGCATAATTATTTAGTAGCCTGAATACTGGTGTACGGACCTGCACAGAATGAAGACTGTTTGTGATACTCTGCTTTTGCAACTCAAAATAGGACATCACTTGATCGCTCAGCAAGGTACACTTGCCTTTCCAAGTCTGCAGCAGAAACCCTCTTCAGAGATCCCAAAATCAGGGACTTTGTCTGCAGCACACAATATAAAAAGCCTTTAATGTGTGACACACTCTATTGGGACTACTTAGTAAATGGCTAAGATCCAGCCTCTGTGGGCAAGCCGTGTGACTTCAGTGGTGTTCCTTTGTTTCCTATTCAGGTTTGGGGACACAAGTAAGACAGAACTTTTCATAGAAACAGCCATTCTAACTTAAGCAAAATACAAATTTTTGTACAATAAATACACAAAACCTGCACTGTAACATAGAAAGTAAATACCAAATTAGGTTAATTAACAAATGGATTTATTTTCTCATTGTATTAGATTTTTGTGTGTGTGACTCAAGTTCATCAAACTCATTAATATTCAACAGTGAGAACTAAAGTGATCCCTGTGGAAAAGATAAGTAGTTCAGTTATCAAATCATTCTTTAGTTTTAGTTTGATAAAATGAGAGTTTTTTTTTAAAAAGTGAATTGCGATGTGCTATATACATGTACCAATTACCCACAATGAATGTATTCATTATGCATTGCAGACATGTGTTCATAAAAATAAAAATTTGAAAAAGGAAGTGAGAAAGTGCAAGACTTTAGCTTTAACTGAAGAAACCAAGAAGTAAGAATATACACGCTTTGGAATCATGTCGTATTTAAATGAGGTAAGATATACTGAGATATAACCTGGAAACACTATTATTTTCACTCAGAGCTGCATATTACTGGTCTCATTAGTACTGTTAGTGATATGGTAGCTAAAGTTTATTATGTGTTTACGTGAATTATTAGATTTAATTGCCTCACATTACAGATGAGAAAATGAAGCCAAGAGAAATAAAGGAAATTGTCCAGGACAAAAGGCAGTACATGGGGAAACCAGGATTTAAATCTAGGCTTTTGGGACTTCACAACCTTAGTTATTAATAGTACCATCTTCTAAATGATGCCCTTTACTATGAGAAAAGATAGCAATTATCTCACACAGTGCACCTTCATGTGGGTAGTCCCAGCACGCCCGGAATGTTGTTAACTTTCTTCTCTACATTCTTAACCCTATCTTAACACTCAGAATCCAGCTCACATAATTATCTTCCAATGGTCTTTTTCTTACCTCTGTAAGATGGTCTGCAGGAATCATTTACTGCAGTATCCAGCACAGGGCTTTGTCCACATTAAGTAGCTTCATGGTAGTGGAAATTGCCCTAGTCCCTCTTTCAGGAGAACAGGACTTGTAGCTCTGTTTTTTTACTTACTGACACTGCAGTCCAAAATTCAGTGACCTCATCTGAAAAGAAAGGAAAAATAATAATTTTAAAAAAACCTCTTCTCATAGATTTGTTATCACAGTAAAATGAGCTGTTGTTTATAAAACTCCTTCGTAAATTGGAGCACCATTCAAATACAAGGGATAATAGGGTTAAACTAAAATCAGTTCTGTATTGCATTTCTTGAGATTGTTCAACTGTATCCAGTATTGTACATGAACACATTTTCAGAAGTATATTAGCATGCCATTGAGGGAGGATACAGAAGATTAGAATTGTTTGCCTTCAAAAAGAGAAGGCCGAAGTAAGTTTTCAAAGCAAACTCCAGGTGTTTGTCTATTCAAGGGACAATTGTGAGCAATTCCATAGTTTTCTGGCTTAAATCTAGAGCAAAGAGGAATTTGGTCCAGACATGGGGAAGTGCTTTGTGAATATACAGACTGTAAAACCTACTGCGAAGGGAAATTGTGGAGACAAATAACAGACACAAATAAGTTAGTTTGTGCTGCCAAGTTGAGCAAGAAGAAAAAGAAACATTTGTTTTTTAAAATGGGGATGCTCTGAGGCAACTGAATATCTTTCTTCACTAAAGTCACCTAATTCTCGTCCTGATGGCACAATAAAATTAAAATTCTTAAAAATGATTTTAAAAATGAGAGATGACTTCTCTTCTGGGCAAAAGAGAGAAAACAAAACAAAGCTATTGAAAATAGAACTATTCAGCAATAGATTTTTGTAAAAACTTATGTAAAGATAATAATATCTGTAAGAAATTGCCCTAAGGAAATAAACACTGCTCCATACAAATCCCTTCTCTGTTCTCCTTTGTAATGTTTCTCCCTCTCAGTCAACTTTCTATATATTTGTCATCTACCACGATTCTGCTAAGATGAGGGACAACACCTTTCTTGGCAGAACCAGCCATGGGTGTCCAGAAGGTTGCGTTGTCTTTGTGCCTTCCAAATGTTGCATAGGACAGATGAAAACCCTAATGCTTTGACAGCCACAGTTTTGGTGGAGCTGTACTTCGCATGTGTCTTTCAAAAGGATGGAGCCATCTCTGTGATGACTGAATAGTGACAGCAAATGTAACCTGAGTCCAGTGAAAGGTCACTGACCAAGCGCCACTATCTACAATAAGCTTATCAGGATGATCTCCTGAAATAATAGTCACTTCCAGGTCTCCTTCATCTTCTTCACTCTGTCTTCCTCCCTCCTGCCCCACTGGAGCCCACGCTCCTCTCCCTGGGCTGCATCCTTCAGCAAGGTTCTCTCTTTTCTTGGGCTTTTCCTGTTGCCAACACAAAGCCCTCAATGTCCTTTTTAGAGTATCTTAATCTAACTTTGAGTCAAAAGGCCATTCTTGCCTCAGGAAAAAAAAAAAAGAAAAGAAAGAAAAGAAAAAGAAAGAAAGAAAACAAAACTCCCTAATTTAAATGTCTCCCTTGTTCTAACATAGGCAATACATTGGTATGTATTGAGGAAAATTTGTAGACTGAGAAATGCCATTTTGCAATTTTCCTTGGAGAATCTGGGTGTGAAAGATGTTTCCATAAATACATGGGATCTTTTCTGCAGGCAGCGTTCCTTTGTTATCCTGGGTAATTTACTCACAACACAATTTCCCTAATTTATAGAAGTAGTTTGTCCAAGAAATGCTTCGATTGAATATGCCAAAATTATATTACTCAAAGAGACTTGTGCCACTGTTCCTTCGAGTCTAAGGACATTTCAGCCCCTTGTTATTTTGAGCAGTTATGATTCATGCTCCAAAATCAGCACTTATAGGAAAATAAAAATTATTTGTCTTTTATTGTGGTAAGCATAAGTGGTTGGGTGGAGAACTGCCAAAATCTCTAAGTGTAGCACGCACATGTTTTCATAGCTCGGTGTAGCCCATGGGCCCACTTACGGTTTGTTCCGGCATTTGCTTGAAGCTTACTCTCCTTTCTCCGTAGTGACTATAGTGTTCAAAGGACTGTGGGCACCTGGATGAGTGACACTCACCCCCTGTGCTCAGGGGCCAGAGAGGAGTCTGAGAACACCAAAGCGGGGTCCTTCAGCATGACCCCCTGCGTCACAGAGGCCCAGGCTCACCGCCAACCACGCCTGCAGTTACTTCCTCCTGTCACCTGTGCTCCAGTCACACTGGCCGCCTTTCTGCTCCTCACATTTGCAAAGTAAGATCCTCCTTGTTCTCCCTTCACCTTGCACTCCCAAGAATAGACTTTTCTTTCTTTACTCAGGTCTCCAGATTCTCTTCCTGCAGCCATTCTATCTACAGAAGCAACCCTGTCACCATTTCTTAGTATGTGTGTGTGTGTGTGTGTGTGTGTGTATATATATATACACACACACACAAAATCACACACACTATATATGTAACTGTGTAATTTTGTTTTCATAGATGTATCATTTTCTCACTATGTACATATTTATTTCAAATTGTGCTACTGAATCACACAGTGTCTGGCACATGGTTGGTGTTCAGTCAATATCACTAAATTGATGAGTAAAGGACAGATGGATGTTCAATTGAATGGCAGGCTGGACAGAACCACAGCTATTACAGAACAGTTACTAAAAGAAGTCTCATCTTCCATTTTTGGTGGTTTCTTTTATTCCCACTCTCCTTACCCACAAACCTCTCCATTCTTCATTCATTCTTTCCATTTGCTCCACGTGAAGCTGTGACATCTCTTTCTGCCACTGTCCTTATGCAAGCAAGGTGGTTTTCCTTCACCCGTACCCCAAGCCTCATGGGTGCCATGCTCAACAAAATTTTGGATCGTCTTTGGCATGTGGAAAGCCAGTTTTTCTAGTACCACATATTAAAGAGGTTATCTTTCTTCTAGTGAATGTATTTGACGACTTTATCAAAAAAAGCTGGCTAAGTGCATTTGGAGTTGTTTCTGCATTTTCTAATCTGTTTCACTGATCCTTTGGTTTTTTTTAAATCACGGTAGTTTTGTAGTTTAATTTGAAATCAGGGTTGTGATGTTCCCTGCCTTACCTTTTTTTGCCCAGAATTGCTTTTGCTATTCTAGGTCTTTTCTGGTCCCATAAGAATTTTAGTTTCCTTTAATTCTGTGAGGCATGCTATTTCACTTTAAAATTGGTAACAAGACAAGAATTTCCACTATCATTACACCTATTCACTATAGTTCTGGAAACATTAACCAAAGCAATTAGACAAGAGACAGAAAGAAAAGGAATAGAGACAGGAAAGGAAGAAATTAAATTATCATTATGTATCGATTACATGATACCCTACATTGAAGTCTCCAGAAACTCCACCAAAAGACTTTCTAGATTCAATAATCAAATTCAGCCACACTATAGCTGGACACGAAGTCAGCACTCAAAACTCAATAGCATTTCTGCAGACAACAAACTAGCCTTTCCCAATAGCACTGAAAAAATGAAACACTTCAGAATTACTCTAACAAAGGAAGTAAAAGATCTCTACACTGAAAACTACAGTACTGTGAAAGAAGAGATTGAAGAGGATATCAGAAAATGGAAAGATGTCTCTTGGTCTTGGGTAGGAAGAACCAACATAGTGAAAATGGTCACACTCCCAAAATTGTTGTATAGATTTAAAGCACTCATTTAGACGTGATACAAGAGTTGCTTTCGTAAAAGATTTCAAATACAATCCCATCTCTACAAGAATTCCACCTCAACAAATTATATATTTTGGTAATACATAGGATAAAACTCCAATGAAGTTATTAATTGCTTGGATTTGAGGTCTGAGGAATAAGTCCCTGGATAACTTAATGTTCTTGGCTGACTAGAACATTTTAAACAACTTTTCTGAATTAGGAAAATTTCCTACTTTATGACTCCCAGATCCTCCAAGGTTAAAGGAATAACATGTTTTCCTGGCATGTTTTCCAGAATCCAGTCCTGGGTGAGGTAGCAGGAGAGGCGTCTGATGAGGATATCAGTGGCACTGGTCCTGATGTCAGTTACAGAAGCATATGTGTCCAGTCAGAGTCCTAGCGTGGGTCCAGTCATTAAACTGGCCATGCTGTTTCTAAGCTTTCTTGCCCTACCAAATAACATAATAATTATAATTTAATAATTCATTGTTATTCTTGCTTGGATTAGTTATTTCTGTGCTTGTTGTTGGCAAGCAAGGATCTAGATCAACTAATAAGGTTGAAAATTACCTTGTGCTATTCCTGCACTTATCAGGTGTCAGGTAATAGTGGGGATAAGAGGTGTTACATATCTGTCGTTGTGAGTTTCTGTCTGTTGCTGTCATTGATGCATGGAATGCATGCATCTGGGACCGAAGGTCAGTAGAGAAGGAAGTAGAAGTTGTCCCACTCCCAGGGATGTGTTTTCCACCCCTTCAACTGGTGCTTGTTTTCAAGGGAGGAGTGTTTCACACAGAGGACGAGTGTTCTCGGTGTATCTGCATCCGCCTGCTCACTTTACTCTCGTTTGCTGAGTAGCTTGTCAAGCAAAGAAACAAGTTATTATACTGGAAGAGCTAATTAAGCTCAGTTTTAATCAGGGGATACAGTTGTTGCTACCAAATGAGGGTGGGAAAAGATTATCTGAAGTTCAAGAGTTTCCTGGGATGCTTCTTGGTGTTCTTCCCGACTGCTGTCATCACCGATGAGCTATTGCAGCGAGATTGTAACAGGAGACTTGGCTTCCTCAGTGCTGGGGGTCTGGGCTACTCTATCAGCTGAACCACGTAGATGATGGAAGTAAGGCTGGACACGAGAATGGATCTGGGTGATGAGAGGAAGCAGAGAATGCCAGTGACAGCTTTGGGACCGACTGCAGTAGTGGGGGCTGCAGTTGTAGTAGTATAGCTGAAATAGCAGTCCTTACTTCTTTTTTGTTTGTTTTATGCTCCCATGAACAATTTGTGATGGATCGAGAGAATCAGGAAGGTGGGTCTGAGCAGTACAAGTGACGGGCGGTACCGCTGACGCCAGTGTCAGCTGATGTCCCCTCAGTTTACTCCTGCTTTCTCGTGAGTCAGCCAGACTTCCAACCGACTCTGCTCAAGTGCTTTCTGCGCCCATCACGGACCAGAGCTGAGGTGTCCAAGAGTTAAGACTTTAAGGAAAGGCCCTCAACCACAGACCAGAGAGTAGCTGTAGGTATAACACATTCCTTAGCTGGAATAACTGGGGTGATGGCTAGACAGTCTTTCAGAGTTCCCCAGTGCGACTAAATTGTTGTCCAAGTAGTAACTTGCGTGATTATCCTCTTTCCTGCAGACCTTGTTCTGGTTACCCAGAAACCTAGAATCCTATGCCTGACTGGCCCTCAGCCTGCTTCCAGGGTCTGCAAAAGTACCTTCTTCAGGCGGTTCCTCCAAGGCTGGGTAGTAACACAAGAATGCTGGCCCTCCAGGCCGAGGGGCGCTGGCCCTCCAGGCCGCGGGGCGCTGGACTCCAGGCCGAGGGGCGCTGGCCCTCCAGGCCGCGGGGCGCTGGACTCCAGGCTGAGGGGTGGCCATCTGCAGGAGTTACAGACGGGGTGTCCTCATATGCTAATGTAGGCTCCCTCTCTGAACGGCAGCACCTGTTGAGAGTAGAATAAAAAGCATAGTGGGGTACAGGTGGGATGTTCTGGTACGAAGTTCCAAGGAATCCAAACATTTTAGCCCATTTTGAGGTAAATTCGTTAAGTAAGAATGATAGAATATGTTTTGTTTAGTAAATTATTAACTTGATTTACAACTTAACCATTTAGATGTTGGGGTATGACATTTTATTTGTACTTTTGCCCCAAGGCCTACAAATGTTAGGGACAGGCCTGGCATTAAGTAAGCAATCAATGACTGTGAAGAGCACAAAGAGAGCTGTGCGCAGGAGGCCAGCCTTTCTCAGGAGCAAAGTTATTCCCCAAGATTATTCACTTTTACTTTTAGTCACCTTCCATTCCAACAGTACAGGAAATAGAAGAAGAGATTTTATTTAGCACATAACTATTCTGATGAAAAGACAGAAATCATTGCTGACAATAAATCATGGCATTGCCTTCTATTTATTATTACTGCTTTTCACTAAAGTAGCTGGTAATTGGATCTACTGCTGCACTCTGTTCCAAAAGACAGCAGCTGTTGCCATTAGCACATTCCTTCAGCTATAAATGGCCAAAGCCAAACCTTGAAGTAAGAGCCAACTATTATTTTGCCACCTCCAGGCTAGGGCCTTGTGATTCATTTCATGTATGGAAAAGTGTAAGACTTCGCCAGCAGCATCAGCTCATGTGTGGCACTTATGTGTGGCTGTCTTTGCTCTGCAGGACAGATATTATTTTGATATTACTTGCAATGTAGAATGGTTGGCCTGAGCAGCACTGCGTGGATATCTATTATCTATCTATCTATCTATCTATCTATCATCATCTGCCTATCCATCAAAGCTCTAGGTCTCTATCCTTAAGTAGACAGTGAGTGGTAGAAAGCTAATGTTCTTCCCTTTCTCCAGCCATCTCTACTCTCTGCCTTTGTCATTGGTATCGAGACCCCCCAATGTATGATGGTTAGAGTCATGACTTTTTTTGACTGTACATACAATGGTGTAAAAGTATATTAGTCAACTTTCAGACACTAAGACAAAATACCTGAGAAAGTCAATTTAAGAAAGGAAAATATTTGTTTTGACTCCAAGTCTTAGAAGCTTCCCTTCCTGATTGGTTGGCTCTATTGCTTTTGGGTCTGTGGCACGGCAGAACACCAGGGTGGGTACTGTGCAGTAGAGCACAGCTGCTCATCTTACCATGGCTGGACACAGAGTCAGGGAGGTGATGTGGTCCCAATACTCCCCTCAAGGTCATGCTTCAATGGCAACTTCCTTCCCCCAGGTTCTACCTTTTATATGTCTCACTGTTCCCAATAATGACACGGACTGGCCGCCAAGCTTTCGGCACGCGTACCTTTGGGATCATTTCCAAATCACAGCAGAAAGAATACAGAGCCAGGCGTGGTGGTATGTGCCTGTGCTACCAGAACTCTGAAGCAAGAAGACTGCAAATTTGAACAATTAAGGCAACTTAGTGAGACTAGGTTTCAAAATAATAATCATCATAATAAAGTACAGGGATTATAGCTCACTGTGAAGTCCCTGGGTTTAATCCCCAGTACCACCTGCCCCCTCCCTGTGAACAAACAAACAAACAAACAAAAATGCACATAAAACCAAAACCAAAAGAATGCATATTCAGTAGAAAACTGTGCTTGGCATGTGACTCTTTTCCTAGGCAAGTGACACAGTCACGTGATGGGGTGCTGGACGTGGCGCCCTGGCTCTTGGTTACCTACACAACCACAGCGACAGACAGTGGATATTCTACAGTGCTCTATGTTGCTAAGCTATGGTGTTCAGTAGGTCAATACATTAAATACATTTTCAACTTTTGACGTTTTCAGTTTAAAATGCGTTTATGGATACAGAATTCATTGTAAATTGACTAGCATCTGTATTTTTACGTGCTATTGGTAGAATGGCAGAAGAAAATATCATTAAGATGTTCGTAATTAAACTTATACTGTGATTTTTCAAGATACCTGAAAATAACTCCTTCAAAAAATGTGCACTGTGTTTCTTTCACTCATAAGCGATCAAATGAATTAGGTTATTTAAGCACAAAGAACCTAGGAAAGGGAGTTTTTCTGCTCATTGACAATTAAAAGAATTTTCTTCACAAATTTTTTACTTGGTTTGGATTTTCTTAACTTTAGAACTTGCATTTAGAATACAAACAGAAACTATTCATGCCTTCATATTCCTTTTAGCCCCCTCATAGTATTAGCATTCTAAATCAAGATGGGGATGTTGGTTAATTTTTATATAGACTGTATTCTGGTAATGGTTTGTGGGATTTGTGTCTGAGCTATTTGTAGCTCAGACATTATGGACAGTGAGTTTATCCAGAACTTTGAAAAGGGGCTATTTTCTTCAGAGATTAAGGCAGTACTTTCTGGAAAAAATTTTAAAATAAAAGGTCTTGTTTAAGGAAGGATTTCACTGGACAGTGTTCTTCGCTGTCAGAGAGTCTGACTCCTGGCTGTCACTGCTTGTGTCAAACTCCGTCACACCCTTCGGGATTGCAGGAGGAGTTACAAGGGCTGTGTATCTGCACTGCCACTCACTTCTCTGGCTCACCTCAACATGCTGAAGAAAACTCAGAACTTACAATGGGGGTGAGACGACTCAGGGATTCTACATTACAGTCTCTCGTGTTTCATTTATGTATGTCTCTATAACCAGTGCCTGCTAAACACTTTAAATATTCCACAGCTTCCAGTCTTAGGCCATACTCCAAACTGCACCCAAATCATTAGGTACAAATGTACAACAGGCACTCAGGAAACGTTAGCTGAACTTAATGAGTTTGAAATATGCCTCCACTGAGATATAGATCTTCCTAGTGATTGCTTGGTCACAAAATCCAGAAACTTAGATTACTAGGTAAGGCCAAGAAAGGAAATTTATTGGAAGGATACATGGATTTTTTTATGACAGAATGCAGAAGCCAGTGGAAAACTATCAGGAATGAAGGAAAACTCTCTTTAGTATTCTAAGTTTGCTCATTTTGAGCATTTGCTCTGTTCATCGTGTTCTGTCTCTCTACTTTGTCTGACTTCTCTGTAGACATGAAAGAAAATGGCATTCCTAGCCTCACACAGACTTCTCTTTCTATTGCTTAGTAGATGTCAACTATATCCATCATGTCATAATATTTAAGCATTGGGTTTTTTCAGTCATTTGACAGAAATCATTGTCAAGCAGAATCCTCCCCACTGAGCTGGGATACTGCTCGCATTCTTCTTAATACAGAGCTCCAGACAGCCAGAAGCGGCCACTTGGAAATGGCCATCCCTATTCTAATTCCTCTTTCCAGTGGAAGAAAAAAGTGGGGATGGGACCTTTTTACAAATAGGTCTCTCTGAAATCCAAGGTCTCTAATTCTTGAGTTGTGTTATAGGGCTTTAAATCTCCTTTGTTTTTCTGATAATAGTGGAGTTGAGTCAAAGTTCATTTAACTTAGAGACATGCAATGATATTGTGTGTGGCTTAGACCGAAGGATAAGAGAAGCATCGTGGGATTTTAGAGTCTACACATCATGGCCTCTCAGGGTCCCGTATGTAGAAGTTCCATGTATTCCTGTGAGGTATGGAGAGCATAAACAGACACAGATGCCATGAAATCTCACCACCATCGCTTTTCTGCATGGCATCCTGGCCTGTGTCCTTCAGGGCTACTCAATAACAAATCTGTGTTGCACCAAACAAAACAAAACACACCCATAACAACAACAATGTGGAGGGAGAATCATGTTATTCTTTGCTTCTCTTTTATACTTGTAGAGGAGAAAAAGGTTTTACCCTTTTAGATTGTGTAGTTGTGTAGTTGACCTAACAAAAGACATAGTAACAGGAGAAAACACAACACATTTTATTTGATGTCAAACACACACATTTTATGTGACTTGAGGGGCTTAAATGAAAGGATTAAATGAAACCTCAAAGAAGCCATTAAGATTTGGGGCTTATATACCATTTTAACAAAAGGTAATAAATTTATGGAGGGATGAAAAGAAAAAGAAAAGGGGTTTGGGCTGATGAAGGCAGTAATTTGTGGGTAAGTGAATAGGAAATACATGGAATAGGAAATAATGGAAGAGAAGAGTTATTTCAGTAAGATTTATTTGTGCTGGTATCAAGATAGTACCTTTCTCATGGGTCATTCATGTCCTGCTCTTAAGTGGAAAGGAAATGGGCAGAGAACCTTCTTCTTTTTTTTTTTTTTTTTTAATTTGAAAGAGAATAAAACAAAAGGGGGCAGTACAGAGCAGATCAGAACAGGACAACATAGGCAACACAGTACTTTACATTAAGTCAACTGGACATCAATAGTATCTAACACCATATCTCTTACTCTGCTCTAGTTGAGCATAGTTTCAAATACAATAATATCAAACATAACACAATAGTATTAAGCCATACATAGAGTGAAAGAATTACAGGGCTTTCTGAACCGAATAACAGAAAATGATCAATGGGTACTCTAATATCTCATTTTTGATAAAAAAGAAAAAAAATTGTTTGAACTATCACACATATTTAGAAGTCCTACCATGCTTTTTTTGTTCTACTACCATTGGTTCTATCTACCACATTGTGTCCCATTGGAATTTGAACATGTGCGATGGTTCAGGAGACGCTCTTGCTTCTGGTTTCCCTGCCCTGGGGTGGCCGCAGCTCCCTAGACCACAGTCACTTTCCAGGGCAGCAGGCTGCTTACTGGTTGGCTCGGCCCCCTAAGTTCCAGCATGGCGCGGATCTCAGGAGACGCTCTTGCTTCTGGTTTCCCTGCCCTGGGGTGGCCGCAGCTCCCCAGACCACAGTCACTTTCCAGGGCGGCAGGCTGCTTACTGGTTGGCTCGGCCCCCTAAGTTCCAGCATGGCGCGGATCTCAGGAGACGCTCTTGCTTCTGCAGAGAACCTTCTTACAGCTGCTGTTTCTTAGTTGCCCACATTGCAAAATTGCAATGCATTGAGAAGTGACATATTTAGAGGGCGTTTTCTATCCACTTTCACACACGTGTGGACACACACACACACACACACAAAAATGCCCACCGCATTCTAGTGAATCAGGAAAGGAAATCTGTGAAAAAATACATGTGGAAACAAAAAGAGGTAATTTTTGCCTTTTCACCTTATAAATCAAGTCCTGGCAATATAAAATTGATTTAAAGAGTTTTCAAAGTTAAAATTCACCACATCGATCTTTGGAGTGGTGACTTTGGAACATGTGTCCTACTTAAAATGGAACTCTGCTCCATTCTCTTCTGAAGGTGATCCTTCTAAATAACAGAGGAGAAACAGAGCAACAGCAGACTTGCTATTGTGTTGTTGCTCATCTACGTTCAAATTTAAGGTAGATGAGAATCTGCCTCACTGCTCGCCCCCATCTTTGGCTCCCCAGCACTGACAGATTTGGTTCTCTTCATGCTTTTATCAAGCCCGTAAGTGCAATAAATCAGGAAAATACAAGAATTCCCTGACGGGCTGGGATGTAGCTCAAAGGCTGAGCACTTGTCTAACACGCGTGAGGCCTTGGATGCAATTACCACACCATCCTCACCCTCAGTGCAGAAAAGGCTCTGGCCGTGGAGATTCAGCCCAGCACTGTGGCGTGTAACAGTAATCTTATCACCCTGGAGGCTGAGGCGGGAAGCCTGCAAGTTCAAGTCTAACGTGCGCAACCTAGTAAGACCCTGTCTCAAAATGTAAAGAGCTGAGGATATATCTCAGTGCAAAGGGCCTGTGTTTAATCTAAGGATCACAAAAAATGGAGTGGGGAAAAAACAGAAGAGGGAGAGAGATTTGAAATATTAAGGATGGCACAGACTATACAGCAAATGAAACTGTGTGGGGCAGGCTTTGCACGGCTCCGTGATATATAAAGTAGTAGCATTTGAGCTCTGCGTTACCCTGAGTGACTCCGTTTTATAACACATGGCTTCGCTCCATTCTGAGTACAAATGCTGAGGAGGAATGATTCACTTGGTAACTGGCACGTGCAAACAGATAACCGCCAGATGCTGGCCACACCAGATTTATCGAAACAAATGACAACAAAACCAACTCACAGCTGCACAGCACAATCACGAGAAGTACAGTGATAAATCTTGTTCATAAAAATTGCCAATTGTAAATTGCCTTCTCAAATTAAATCAGGTAGATAGGTGTTGCTGTGCAGTAGATTCAGCAGATGATTTCTGGTGCGTGATGAGAAAAGAGCTGCAAGCGTACAGTCAAAGGGAAAACAGAAAGCAGCTGATGTTCTGATGGCCACTGGACGTGTTCTCAGAGCAAGTCCAAAGACAGAAAGCACAGCGTGGCTAGAGCGGTGGCTCTGGGATGACAGAGGAGTAAGAAGCGCTGCACGGCACAGGTGAAACGGACGCTCAGCACTGGACAGGCGTGTGCTCACCCTGGGTGCCTCCCTCCCTCTCTGGGTAAGACTGACAGGACTGACTGACACGATGCCGAGTCATTGTCAAGGGCTTTCAACATGCATGACTATCCCAGAATTCACTCGATCTTAATTACATGTATGAGATGGAGCGCATATTTATGAAGCCTTAATAAAGTTTGAGTAGGATGAAAATAGCTAAAGGTCAGGCCAGGAGATTCAACATGCACGTGCTCTCATCTAGAGTGTCAAAGAATTTCTGGATTTCTGTTGCGTTATTTTCTACCTCTCCTAAGACAATGAAAGGAGGAATGGTCCTGCGGTGCTGTCCAAACCCAAATGGTGGAGGGGAGTGATCTCCTCCGCCCCACTGTTCTCACTGTGCTGCGTGGACACGGGGTGGATGTAAGTTATAGCAGGAAAACCCAGACCCTTGAGTTTATCAGCACCAACAAATGATGCGACCTCCTCACCTGGGTCACAGAAAAGGGGAGCTCATGATGTTGGGGCACAGTGGTACCACCCTGGCCCGTCTCTTCGTGGAAGTGCCGTGAGCTCAAAAGCCCATGAACTACGGCTCTTTGCCCCCTGGTTTTGGTTTGGCTCAATCTCCCTGCTTGCTGTGGCCCATCTGAATTGCTTTTCAATTGCTTGAAAACACAAATATTTTCAGTCTATGTTATTGGCATGGTTCACTCCGCAGGAGCTCTTAGAGAGATGTGAGGTACACTTAGGGGGGAATTTACCGGCATTATTTTAGGAAGGTCTTTGGTACCACAATACAAAAGAAAAATGTCCAAGGGTAGACAGGCAAGAGAAGAAGCAGACAATAATTCTTTCAAGAGGGGAGAAAGCTGTAAAGAAAAATGCAGGGAGGAGCACAGGTTTCCAACGGCTCAATTTATATGTGGAAAATTTAAAATAGAAAATAGAATTGGAATGTTCAGCACCCATATGCCCTAACTGTGAATGTCTTTGTGTCCATGTGTGATACTCAGGATTGAAGTCAAGGACTTCCCACTGGGCTACATTCCCAGGTTTTTCTTTTTTAAATTAAAAAAAGTCTTTACATTTTGGGACGGGTCTCCTAAGTCATTACTCTGTTCAGGTGTGGCTCGGGTTGTGTACCGTCCTGCCTCAGCCTTCCAGAGTGCTTGGATTCCAGTGCGCACCATCACGCTCAGACTGGATGTCAGTATTTTACAAAACAACAGAGATCAATCAGGGAACAGTCAACCACACACACACAAATCGACATGTGACCTGCTATTGAAGAGTTTATTATGCTAAGCAATGTGTCTGAAAGCTAATGACCCTGCATAATTGGGGTTAAGAGTTTTGTGTCACTTCCCATATGTATACACATAAAGCTGTATATAAAATATTGTCTGGACCTTTTAGGGTTATCTCTAACATGGGATAGAGAGCAGGGTATGATGCTTGGAATAAAAATGTCTGAGATTTGAATCCTTGCTTAAGCACGGACAGATTTTCCTTGACTAAAATTTTCTGAGTTTCAGTGCTTTTGTATTTGAAACTGGCAAAATGGCATAAAAGAGACCATTCATGATACAAATTATGCATTATTAGCAAACATTTAACCATTGGCTTTATAACTCTTAGCAAAATGCTTCTGTGATTCTGCCATGTTCGTGAATGTTGTCACTCTTTCAGCTTACTTAGAAAACAAGATTGAAGAAAAATCCTACTTCTTAAGCCAAGAATTCTTGCTCTGCTGTTTAAGTTCTTGACTAATGGTTCAGTAATTAGAAGGACAGGGATAATGGACACACTAATAAAAAGAATTCAACTTAGAAAAATTAAGGTAGCTAGAAAGCCAGCTCCTGTGGGGATTTTTATGTCTCGGGAAAAGTAATTCGTTTAGTGGTGCTACATCAGGACCACTCACAGAGGTCATTGTCCTAGGCCAGTTATGGTGAGCCTTTTAGAAACAAGTCCCTGAACTGCAACCCAAAACCCACTTAGTTATCACAAAGTGCCAGCACTGCATTTAAACCTGAATACTGAGGTTTTAGTTAAAAAATAAAAATCACTGTTTTTCAGTGCTGGGTTGCTGTGCCCACAGAAGGGGCTCTGCATGTCTGCTGCCACACGTCTGCCCTAAGTTTTCCACTATCGCCTTAGGTGGGTTTTATTAATTATTGTCCACATGGAGAGCTGGCAGTGAGGGTACATCAAGCATATGAAGAAGAAAGAAATTTAATACAGGGAGATAATCACTTTTAAAATTACTGAAAGGGCTAGAAATCACTACTGAAACTATTGAACTTGAGAATAAACTGCCAGTACTTAGATACCCTCTTTTTTTAGGTTGGTATTATAACATTTATTAAAATAATGCTATGGGTTAATAGAAACAGCAAAAACCCAAAGAATTAAAATGCAAGCTATGTAAAATCCCAACTAAAACCCAAAAGTGTCTAATGTATTCATTCATTAGCTGACTAAAAGCCCAAAAAAGACAAGACACCCAGTATAATAAAGTACTGTGAAACAGTTGGCAATTTTCAGTTATCAAAATTGTGAATTTTGCATTTTGTATCCTTTTCTCAATTAAGAAAAAAATTTCTTTTTGACTGTTACATAACATACATATAAAACAAGATAGAAAAATACATTGTAAACGTGTAACAGTGGCTGTAAATACATTATGTTACCTGTTTCTCATAGGCAGTAAGTTGGTTATGGTACATACATACACGGTATGAAACTGCTAAAGTAATAAAGAATAGACAAACATACATTTCAGCAATATGTTAGCATACACACAACATTCCCATCTACCCACACTAAAAAACTACATAATACTGTCAGAAAAATAATCTTAAAATCTATACTTTAATAAGAAATAAATTCAATAAAGAATAATACTGAGAACCAAGACATTTAAAGATTTCAAAAGTCATGTTTTTTTGTTTTCAGTTAATCCAAAAAATTATCAACTAAGTTTTCAAAAGTTTGTTCTGAGCCAACATTATTTATAAATGTCACACACTTATTATTTCATATATTTACTTTCTTCTTCATGAAAGACCATTGATAAACATCTAAAATGTCCGGGTATAATATAGTTGAGATGAAACTGGATCAAATACTGGCATTGTTTTTAACTATCACCTCAAGTGTTGGAGCGTCGCGTCGCAATTTATTCAACCGTCCAAACACAATAAAATCAAAATGGCGCGGCATTTATTATAAATAAATAAAACACAACTGCATATGTAATAGACAAAAAGTGGCGCATTAAAGCAAAGCTAGCTGAGGAAAAAAGAGTGACTGTCTATTGCACAGTAAATAAACTGAAAGCAGTTCCAAGTGAAACAAGAAAATGGAGAGGTCACCGCGAAGGTGCAGCCTGCACTTCCTGCTGACTTTTCCCGTGAAGCTGAGAAGATACAGGAGAGGGAACGAGCTGCTGAGCTGGACCTCCACTGCCACCGGAGATTTGCCATGTCTGGTACTGAACAGTTAATGATTACTTCCTCAAGTGTTTAGATGTAGGTTTTGCACAAAAATTGTTTCAACTACAAAACTGATTGACCTTCATGAGAAATTGGAAGCTTAAATTGAAATGTACTTGAGCGTTTACGTACACAATAATGCTAGTCTTTTTTTAAATCAGTAGCGGGGATCGAACTCACGACTGCACGCTTGCAAGGCAGACGCTTATGCTGCCGAGGTAAACCCCCAGCCCCAATAATGCTAGTTTTTCACATTCTTTTAATTTAAGAAAGGGGACAAAAAGGTATATATGGAAGGAGGAACAGTTATTAAAGCCAGCAGAGAGATGGACTACATAGTTATCTGGTGTGATATAAAGAAATCTGATTAAATTTGGGTTATTACAAAATACAGTTTTCCAGAATGAAAATCACTAAGATTTATTTTGTGAAAAAGTCTGCTAGGTATACTATTATCTCCAATTAAGAAAACATTCAATGTATTCCCCTTCTCCAAATAGAATAAAGCTATAATTTTGTCTGTAATTTTTGATTTGATGTTTAGATCTTACATAAATTCTATCTTAGAATCCTTTGGGCTAACAATGAAGATTGTAATAGCCCAAAGCACTCAATTATGATTTTTAAAAAGATGATTTTTTTAAAAAATTTTATTTAAAGAGAAAAAAAGCAATACAGAAAAAAGGGTAGAAACAATACAGAACCTCAAAAAAAAAAAAAAAAAACCCATAAAGAAATCACTAGTTGACAAACCACATACTGTCCTCCCAGAAATAGCTGTTCATGTTACAAAATTAAGGCATACAAAGTGAACACACAGTGAGGCTGCAAACAGTTACAGCAAAACAGGATGGAATAAAGCCAATTGAGACAGTGCGGTGAAATTGGCACAGAACATCACAGCAGGTCACCAGGACAACAGTAATAGGCAACATTGTATATCTCGTTTTCTTCACAATAGTTGTTCTTCTACTAGGTACAGCAAAATCAAAGAAATACACAACATTATAGAACACATCCACACAGTGTATTGAATAGAGCAACACCGTTAATCAGGACAAAGAAAAACGGCGATAAAAATATCTGCCTTCAGAGATAGTAGAAGGAAACTCCCCCCACTTGCTGTACCAAATATGGTCACCTCCTAAGAGATACCCAGATTCCTGGATCCCAATTGTTAAGAGGGGGTGTGTGTGGTATGTTTGATTCTAAGCCCGCGCCCCGGTAAGCGGCAGGCTGGTTGCTGGTTGGCTCAGCGCCCTAAGTTCCAACATGGTGCAGATCTCAGGAAACGCTCTTGCTTCTTATTTCCCCCGCCCTGGAGTGGCCGCGGCTTGCCAGACCACAGTCACTTACCAGGGAGGCAGGCTAGTTGCTGGTTGGCTCGGTGCCCTAAGTTCCAACATGGCCAAAAGATGAAGTTTTAAAACTAGTCAGTCACTAGAAAGGTTTTCAATTTTTTTTTCACAGTATCAGATTTGGCAAATTTGCATCAAAATAATGTAGCACAAATAAAATTAAAACCATCAACTCATTTGGCTTTCCTCCTATCTTCATTCACATACTGGGCTCTTCAACAATTTTGCTTGTGAGCAGAAAATAAAAGAAAAAAAAATCAACATGACAGGTCATCTCTACCAATGTCTGTTGACAGGAAGATAAATTGTAAGAAATGTCAGTGTATTAGTACAAGCAAGGTTCATGGTGTAAGAAACATGCTCATGATAGTTGAGTTTAAACTCCTGAGGTAGATTGTGGTGTTTTGTTTTCTTGGTGGTCAGGAAAAACCCAGGTCACATTCTTAACTTACAAACCTTCTAAATAAGAGACACCAAAGTTTGATATAAACATTAAGCCTAGTCAGTGTACAGTTTTAAGAACAGTGAAAACAATTTTTAAAAGGAGACAAAAATATTCTCTGTCACTAGAGAGAACAACAAAGAAATAGCTATTAGACTGCCATGTACCCCTTACATTCTAGAAATTTCTAAACCAACTTCTGTGGAGGCTATTACAAGTGAAGTTAAGGGAACTGGATAACAGAGAATTATGTTTCACCCTGTTCCAGAGGATGGCTTTGAGAGTACCAGATGCAGGCAATCCTACATGAGTTGAAATTGAAAGTTAGTTCCGAAGTCAAAGTTACAAAATTCAGTCAACTAAAATCTTACATGAAAATACCAAAAACTTCTCTACATTTCTTACATGGACATCTCCTATTATTTTAACACGAATGCACCTATCCTACAATGTTTCTTCACTGGTAGCCACCTCCACAAATCTCGACAATTGTGTAGTTGGTTTTCCTGGTGCAGTACCAGGCAAATAATTAGTATTTCTTTTTTGTTGACATACGTGTTACTTGCAGAGCTTTGCCTGTTTCAAGATTCAGTTGAAGGAAACTGAGAGCAGGGAGAGAAGCGACAGATGTGTTAAATTTGCCATCTCGCCCTGTTCTGACTTCGTAGGCTCTAAAGCAAGTGATGGCCACAGAGCCAGGAAGGGGAGGTCAGCCACCCTCTCAACTGGGGCAGGGCGTCCACCGTGCTCACAGTGGGTGGCTTCTGGTGGTTACAGTTGCTGGTTGACATTTTTTTCTTTTCAAAATGACTCAGATCTTTATGTGCTGCTGCTTTGAGGTCATACTTATGACAAATATTAGGAAGCGATAGTACTTGATTGGAAAGTGGACGTGACAGCGAGCACTCACTCTAGGAAGCAGCATCGACAAAGTGTGCCCCTTAAAGTCTGATGACTCAGCCTGCCTCAGTCCTAGGTACCTGCGTGTTACAGTCCTGTGATCATCCAACATTTCCTCCCCTGCTACATAGGAGGAGAGGTAATAGAAGTTTAAGTTTATGACAAGCATTTTGGTTTATGTCTGTTGGAACCATTAGGAATCATTGTGACCAATTCTAATAATAGATGAGACTGTTATCAATTGCTCACATCTATGGAAACTTATGCCAGACACTACTCTGCAGGCTGATGAGATTGGTACCATCATCATTATTATAATTTTATGATGGAAACTGATGCCAAAAAGGGTTAAATAACTCCTTCAAAGTCACCATGTGTGATACCATCTAAATCCAAGAATTTAGAGTCAGTTTACTCCCTAGGACTTTTGTGCATGTTATTATTATCATTCTCATCACTTACTCTCAATATATTAGATCCGGGAGAGAACTTAGCCTTTATTGCTGCTGGATTATAACAAGGCCATGGACTGCGGTCACCATTGTTTTCTATTACATCACGCTTTGGCTTTTCTCTGCCCATTGTTCTTTATTGCTAATGAGTCACCAAATTTTATCCACTTCCTTCTCTGCTTTTCTGATCTCTGTCCCACCCTTCTTACTCCCAAATCCAGGCCTTGGCTGCCCATTGGCTAGAAGACAGTCTCTTCTTGACCTCAGAACTGCCTTTGTGTCTTTTCTTTCAATTGAGAAGAAATGGGAGCAAAACTAATTAGTAATTATGAAATCTGCTTTCCAAAAAGTGTTGCGTCTGTTCCATTCGGTCATTTCCTAAACATTGCCAAATTTCTTCTTTGTAATCGCTAATTGCTGTTTTAAAAATATCTTTGAACATCATTAATGCTCAGCTCTCCCTTGCAATTAGATGCAACTATTGAAATTTATTAACCTGGAGCTTTCGTGTTGTGATGTGTAAGCTATTTTCCCTTCTGACTTATTCCTCATCCCTGGCATCATTCCTTACTTTATTTTTGCTTGACCTGAAAAAATATTTGAAAAATCAAACATTTTTATGGCAGAAAATTGAGTACATATAAGAAATTACAGAAGAAAAAAGTCCTTTAACACTCTTATTCATCCACATCAAGGTGAGAACATTCTTGTATGCTATGTGTAGATTTCCACTTTTTAAAAGTATAAATTTGGGAAAGCAGCAAATTTCCCTCCGTGGTAAATTGTAGATAGTATCACATCTCTTACAAGTTTGCTGGAGGGCTAAAATAAGCATGTATACAAATATATCCGACACACAGTAATTGCTCAATAAATGATAGTTATGAAATATATTTACATTTAGCTCTTAACCTCCTGGAATTAGTTTTGAAATAAGGGAAGGGATTGATTCTTCTTCCCCCAGTGATTAAGTAATTGTGTCACTTTTTCAAAAACAAACTTTTAAGTGTAGATTGCACGTAGTTGTAACGATATAGAGAGATCCTGTTAGTCCTTGCAGGGTAGAACTCAATGGTCACATGTAAAACCACAGTGTCCTATCAACCAGCAGCCTGAGAACACAGTACCACTGTAGGGATCTCGCCTGTTGCTATGGAACCTAACTAGGAACTGTGTGGAATTAACCGTATCCAATTCCCTCTCCCTCTCGGTTACCTGCTTAACCTCCCCCCCAACCAGCGATCATTTCTACATTTTTATAACTTTGCTACTTCAACAATGTGATAGAAATGCAATCATACAATATGTAATGGTTTTCACTGATTTTTTGAACTTAGCATAATTCTCCGGAGATTAATTTAGGCTGCTGCTGTAACATATTTTTCCTTTGTAGGTTGATTGGAGACAACAAGCCCACTTATGAGAAGTCATAGTGTCTCTATCATTGAATCTATTTTTATGTCTTATGGAGTATTTTCCCATTTAAAAAACTTAGTTCTAGTATACTTCTGTTAAATTTATTTTATGTAGCATATACAAATATGTGCATTATGGATCTACCTAATTTTTAAAAATGTATTGAAAATGTACTTACTGATATAGTCCTCAAAAACTTTTGCATCAGTTCAGTCCCAGGTACAAAACAAAACAAAGCAAACTTTTGTATTAAAAAGTCATTTTCCCAAGGACTCTGAAACAAAGTAGGCCAGTCTTACAGTTTTGGGGCAGCATCAGTTTCGTCTATTAAATTTCCACTTTGAGTTTCCTGAGGGGACCTGGTATGAGGCAGCCAACACTGTGTATCACCTTCCTCCCTGTAAAGTTACCTCCTTCTGTGCTTTTATTTTAATTGAAATTTAGTTACATGTTCTGTTTAGAAAAAAGGAGAAATGAGAAAATCTTTTTTTATTAGTACATGTTTACGGTACACAATGATGACATTTATTGGGGGGAGTTGGTACATGTAGAACACGTTTTAAGTCTTTTTTTTGTCTCTTATCCCTTTTTCTCCCTGTTCCTGACAACTCCAGAGCTCATTCCCATTTGCAAAAAGTATATTTTCAATTTTTTCTTATATTCTTTTCTTTTTTGAAGAGTAGAATATATTTATTGAGAGAAAGCCTCTGTCTGGAGAGAGACAGAAGGGATCCCCAGCGGGTTGCCCAGGACTCTGTCTTTTCCAGGGACTTTTATAGAGTAAAACCATGGGTTCAAGGTGGGCAAAGACTGGGAATTCACAAAGCAGATGGGCATAAGGTGGGACATAACTATAGTTAGCCAATAAGATCAATAGTTCAGGTAAAATTGATTACATTGGGGACAAATGGAGTCACATAGGAAGCGGGCATTCTTGGGGTTGTGACCTTTACCCTAGAGGGATGGGATAGGGCTCCAGGGCAAGAGGGAACTAATTAGAATATCAGTCCCCAGGATATAGATGCATGTTTGATTCTTTGTCTTGAGATGTGGCCTGTTTCCTCTGTTTTGAGATCTGGCCCGCAGCAAGAGGTGTGGGTCTCCTCCACGGTCATCAGACATCTGGTCCTCTGTGCCAGCTTCTTCGAGGGCCTAGCCCTACCTGACTGCCTATAATATTTCTAACTGGCTCAGCTGCCTGTAACATTCCCCGCTCTGAAGAAGTAACCCAAACTGCCATGAGAGGAAAGGGGCAACGACTGATCACGAACTTCTTCGAGCTGAACAGGGTCGCAGTGTTTGAACGGCAGTTAGAGGTACTTCTGCAGAGATCCTGTGTAGAGGCCCTCGATAGGTACCAGGCTTTTTTATCTTGGGTATGTGCACAGCTTTAAGTCTGGAGGAGACAAAGCCAAAGAAACAGTTAAGTACGTATGGACCAAAGCATAAACATCAACAAGACAATTGTGAGTGTAGTTAACAGAGATTTTTACCGAGAAGAACTACTAATAGCTTTCCGTAAGAAGGAGGAAGACAAGGTCCAGGCAATCTGAGTCTGACAAGTTGTTAATTTGTTGCCTAATGTCTTGAGTAGCTACTGAGACATTAGCAGAAGAATCAGGAATATATACACAGCACTCAGTTTTTACAACTGCACAAGTGACCCCCGTGCTGCTGTCAGAACACCTAATGCCATCCGATTTTGAAGGGCAGCCCGTAATAAAGATCATCTATCTCCTTATACTATACTTATACTGAGAATCAGTATACATATTCTTTTGCCCCTTGCTGAGTTGTAAGGCTTTGGTCAGAGCTATGAGTTCTGCTAGCTGAGTACTGGTCCCAGGTGTAAGTGGGGCACTAAGAGTATGGTGTAAAGTTACCGCTGCACATCCTGCCTTTTTCCCCCTTTTCCATGAAGCAGCTGCCATCACAGAAGAGGGTTAAATCTGGGTCAGTAAGCTGGGTGTCTAATAAGTCTCTTCTGTCTGCATATGTATGAAGAATTACCTGTTCTCAGTCATATTTATCAATATCAATTTCTTCCTCCTGTTCTGGCAAGAAGGTGGCGGGATTTAAGGAAGAACATGTCTTTATTTGAATGGCTGGTCCTTCTAGAAGTAGAGCCTGGTATTTAAGAAGTCAGTTGTCGGACAGCCATAGATTTCCCTTGGAAGAAAGGAGTGCTGCCACATGGTGAGGTGTATATACAATGAGATCTTTGCCTAAAGTCAGCTTGGATGCCTCTGGCAATAAGAGAGCTGTGGCTGCCAGGGCTCTGAGGCAAGCAGGCCACCCCTTAGCTACATCTAATTTGTGGCTCAGATGCCCGATAGGCTGTTGGGCAGGTCCTGGGTCTTGTGTAAGCGCCCCCAAAGCCATGCCTGGCCTCTCATCTACATACACATTGAAATGGTTCCCTGTGGGTAGACTGGGGGGCACTCAGAAGTGCTTGTTTAAGCTTCTGGAAAGCTGCTTGCAAAAATATGGGTATCTGTGTTTTGGGTCTCTTTTATAAGTTGATAGAGGGGTCGTGCAATTTTTCCCATATCCAGGTAACTGAAGTCCGCAAAAGCCTGTAACTCCTAGGAATCCCCTTAACTGTTTTAGAGTTTTGGGCTGCGGGAAGGAGAGAAGGGGTTTAATTTTTTCCTCTCCTAGCCTTCGGATCCCTTTGGATATAATGAGGCCTAAATATCTTACCTCAAGACAGCAAAGTTGTGCCTTAGATTTAGAGACCTTGTAACTCTTGTCTGCTAGAAAGTTTAGCAGAGCACGTGTGCCTTGGCTACAGAGCTCTTCCGAGGGGGCACATAGCAGTGTGTCATCTACATATTGCAAGATTGTGACCTGGGAAAGCTCAAAACATGCCAAGTCATGGGAAAGCACTTGTCTAAAAAGATGAGGAACCCTTGGGGAGCACAGCCTATGTTAATTGAGATGCTTGGTCCTGTGGATTCTCAAAAGCAAAAGAAAACTGAGAATCTGTATATAAAGAAATACAAAAGAAGGCATCTTTTAAATCTAACACTGAAAACCAGCTGGCATCTTCTGGGATCTGAGAAAGCAGAGTGTATGGATTGGGTACCACTGGGTGAATGGGCACTACTGCCTCATTTACCAATCTAAGGTCCTGTGCCAACCTTTATTCTCCATTGGGCTTTTGAATTCCCAAGATTGGAGTATTGCTTAAGTAAGCCTTGTGCCCTTAGATTATCAGTTATAGGTATTAATTCTCTCTTAACTTCGGGTCTTAAAGGATATTGTCTCTGATGAGGAAAAATAGTAGAATCTCCGAGGTGTATCTGTATTGGGGCAGCTCTTATTGCCCTACTCATTCTACCTTTAGTTGCCCATACTTCAGGATTAATTTCTTTCTCCACCAGGGGAAGGCAGTGTACCTGACCTGGGTGCATATATATCACAGTATTTAGACATGATGAATATCTCTTCCTAAGAGGAGAACTGGACTTTCAGGCATAATAAAAAATGAATGTGTAAAACGAAAACCATCCCAGTTACAGCCTAAGGGTTGTAAAAAGTACCGAATTACCTCCTCACCAGTGACTCCTTTCACTGAGGTGTGGTGACTAGAAGGAAGGCTAGGATTGAAAAGAAGGACCGAGAGACTTGCGCCAGTATCCAGCAATAGGCTGGTGTCTTTTCCCTCTATAGTCATGCTTACCCAGGGCTCCTCTGTGGAGATGACAGTCCGGCCAGAGGGAGAGGGGAGTGAGTTCCCGGGGCCCTTCAGTCCTGCTGGACCAACTGATAGGATGGGTCTGAACCCTGGGCCCTTGGCCTCAGAGGGCAGTCCGACCTCCAGTGGTCACTTTGTGGTGGGGGCATGGCCCAGGCTTCTGAGTGCAGTTCCTCTTAAGGTGGCCTGGCTTGCTGTCTTATATTCTTTTTTCCCACCTCCTTTCCTCCCTCTGTCTCACTTCCTCCATCTCTCATTCTCCCATCCATTTGAAAAAGATCTTCCTACCTCTTATTTCTATCTTCTATTTTTCTCTCTTTCAAATATACATATTTGAGTTTCTCATATAAGAAAAACTATGTGGTATTTAACTTGTATGTTTGACTGATTTCACTTAATATTATGATCTCAAAGTGCAGCCATTTACCCACGAATGCCTCAAGTTTATCTTTTTCTTTTATGGCAGAGAAGTACTCCACCATGTATAAATACCAGAAAGAATATGAAAGAAGAAAAGTATCTGAAGAACAAAACTGACACATGACACATTTTGTTCACATCTAAAAGAAGAAATTCTTTTCATAAGAGGTGAGAGAGGAATAATTTATGTTGTACTCTGTGTTTATTATAGATAACAATTTGTGATATTTCTTTTTTCCCTTCAAAAATCCTGTGAATCATTGTTCGAAATACATGAATCAACTATATTTCTGACATTCTTTTGCATACCTTGGTGACATGTCAAATGACGCTGATAGTTCAAGCCAAATAAGGACTGGGAAGGGACTTGTGAAATGGCCGACAATGGTGACTGTACAAACAGTGAAATAATTGGAAGTGAAATCTTTATTAGGGTTGATTTAGAAGACAATGAGAGAAAAGAAATTGGGGGTAATAGGAACAAATTTGGAGGGTTTTCCCAGAAAGGAGGATACTGAAATGTGACAGTGATCAAATAGGGCAGCATGATCAGAAGATAGTTTTTAACAGGGAAAATTTTTAGATAAAATTTAATCGGATAATTTAGTAGAGAGAGAACAACTGGTGAAGCAGAGATATAGAAATGGCAGAGAATGGAACCTAGTGCAGCGATGGGTGCTAAAGAGGACCACAGACATTTTATCCACAGTAGCAGGAGAAAGATAAGATTGTCCTGGAGGTAGGCAGATGAACAGATGCGATGCAACCTTGTGGAAAACGGCTTTTCTTTGCTTCTGTTTTAACAGTGAAAGAGGAAGCAAAGGTCCTGAATTGAGAGAGAGGATAGAGAATAAGATATTGGCGTTTGAGAGAGACAAGACAAAAAGGTGAGAGAGATGACATAGGTCAGTGAGTGAGTAGATGAGGAATACATAGTATTTATTACTACTCTACAGTGCGAAGAGAGCACTTGAAATTTGGGACATGATTTAAGTGAAACTAATCAATGTGGGTATGTGTTTTTCTACAGCCTCATTCAGCTATGGGAGTGCATTTTTGTCACATGTACACCTTTGCCCAAGAGAATTGTTATATTCAATTATAATTGCAGTGGTTCAGTTATATGCCATGGTATGACAAATTCCCCCCCCAAATAATTATTTTAAGACAATAACTATTTCCGCAAGTCTAACTTTGACCTATTGGCTCCCAAAGTGTCAGGCAGGGCTGCAGTAAGATGGACATGATGGGGCCAACAATAGTCCATCTGTTACAGGCAACTGAGTTAGATAGAAATATTATAGGCAGTCAGACAGGGCTAGGACCTTGAAGGAGCTAGTACAGAGGCCAGATACCTTGGAACTAGGGGCGGGGGGGAGACAGACACCTCCACTGTGGGCCAGACCTCAAGACAAAAGATAAATCATACTTAGGAAGTATGCACCCACATACTTCCTATGCACCCACATACTTCCTAAGGATAACCATCAGAGATTGGTATTCTAAACAGGTCTTTATCACCCTGAGGAAGCCAGGACTCACCATCCCGACCCCTTACAGGAAGAGTTGCTGCTTTCTAAGCATGCTCCTTTGCTATGTGACTCGCTTCCCCGTTTGTCCTCGATTTAATCAATTTTACCTGAGCAATTAATCTTATTGGTTGGCCCTAGTTCTGGCCCACCTTGCAAGTTTCCATGTTTTCCCCACCTTAGACCTGCCTCACTTTGTGATTTTGCTCTATAAAAGTCCCTAGAAAAGACAGAGTCTTTGGCAACCCACTTGGGACCCCTTCTGTTTTTCTCGGAGAGAAGGTTTCTTTTTTCAATAAATATATTCTTCTCTTAACCTCTGTTGTTCTTAATAAGTATTCTTCAGTTTTAGAGGACACGAACTCATACTGGACATCTCATAGGCTGGGAGTTTCATTCCCCCACATTATACCATGCAGCTACCTGGTGGCGGAAGAGGTAAAGCCTGGTCTTAGCTGGGATGCTGGGGTGGCTGGTCTTCCGTGAGTCTGTGTATTCCCAGGGCCTCTCCCGCAGCAGCCAAGAGCTCCCAAAGTGAGAAAACAGAGGTTTCCAAGGTCTGCACTTACCCTAGAAATGGTAAGCATCGCTTCTGCTGCCTTCTGCTGGTTCGGTGGACGGGAGGACTCCAAGGCGGTGTGGTCTGCTGGGGATCATCTTTGGAGACTCACTGCTAGAACTCAAAATCTGGCTTTCACGGATCCACCTCTTCTCGGAAGTCTCCAAAACTTGCATCTCCTTGTATCATCAGGCTCAGGCTTTGAACTCCAGGACGCTGTGATCTGTCACAGATGAACTCTGGGGGTGCAGCTCCTCTCAATCTGAAGACTGCTGAAGAAGAGTGAATACCTGGTCACTCCCTCCTCAAATAACCAGCATCAACTGGGAGACAAGAACTGGAGACACCTCGTTTAAAATGGGGGATATAGTTCAGCGGCACAGTGCCTGCCTTGCAAGAGCTAGGGCCTAGGACTAAGACTTAAAATCGTCACTACTCCATAGTTGTTCTGAAATCCAACTGGGTACACAACACCAATTTTTCTTATTTCAGGGCCAAGGGGCATGTGCTTGTTAGGGTGGATTTTTGCTATCTGAGAATAGTTCTTGGCTCTTGATCTTTTCTCTTTGGGTTTTTTGGGTTCCTTAGTGGTCATTTTTTTCCATAAGAAAAGGCCCCATGTTTGCAACTGAATAGCAATCTCAGTCTGATTCTTGCCTGTGAGAAGTTGGGCCCCAAAAGTTTCTTTTTGTTTTGAACTGTGCCTGTCTTAGTTTGAATCAATACAATTCCTTAAAAAACTCTGTGAGTTCCCATGTATCAAATTACCATGTATTCCATTAGACAAAAGCCCCAGTCTGCTTGAATGACCTATGTCAGTGGTCCCTAACCTTCTTTGGCACCAGAGACTAGGTTTTTGGAAGATAAATTTTCTATGAACCAGGGAATTGGAGAGGGGTGGTGGGATGATTCAAGGTGGACTGCATTTAATGTGTGCTTTGTTTCTATTGTTACTACATCATAATATACAATAAAATCATCACACAACTCACTGCAATCAAGAATCAGGGAGAACCCTGAGCTTGTTTTCCTGAAACTAGATGACCCTGCCTAGGGGTCATGGAAGATAGTGACCCAAAGTATGCTGCTTATGTCTGGTCTACATTTTTGTGTGTGTGTGTGTGGTTTTTTGAGACAGGGCCTCGCTATGCAGTTTGGGCTCACCTTGAGTCACTTAGTAGCCCAGGCTGGTCTTGAACTCACAATGATCCTCCTGCCTCAGACTCCAAAGTCCTGGGATTACAGGAGTGCGCCACCATGCCCGCCTTGTCTGGTCTACTTTGTAATGTAAATTTAGTTGTTGTCGCTGGAGAATATCCTGCTTCACAAAGATAGACCACTGGAAATGGAAGCAGTCTTTTCAGTGCTTCTGCAGTGCATATTCCACCTTAACTTTAATTCAGAGCATATGAAGTTTGAAGCGTCTCATACGAACTTTGAGGGTACTGAGGCACAGTTGCTAGGATGAAAGGCCACCATCATTTGTGACTTCGAACAGTTGGTGCTGTTCTAGCACAAAGCCAATTAACGTGGCTTGTTCCAAACGGGTGGCAGATCTGTACCTTCCAAGTTCGCAGGTCTTTTGTGGTTAGGAAGTAATGCTCAAACTTGTTTGAAAGCCGAGATAGATAATCACGCTCTCATTGGGAGAAACAAGGCCCTGGCTAAGTTTCTTTCAAAATCTCCACTGTCAGGAGTGGTGGCACACACCCGTAATCTCAACACTCAAGGGGCTGAGGCAAGAGGATCACCATGAGTTCAAGGATAGCCTGGGCTACACAGTGAGTTCAGGGATAGCCAGGAAGACAGCGAGACCCTGTCTCCAAAAAGAAATAAACCAACAAACAAATAGAAAGAATCTCTGCTCATGTGTGAAACGTGTCACAAATCCCAGTTCACTCACCACTCCCATAACTGAATGCATCCCCTTATCTGTCAATTTAAACAGTTGTCAATGTCCTCCGAGGTGACACATTGAGTTTGTGAAGCAGGTTGAACATGTCACATGAGTGAGCAAGTTGTGTAAACTATTCTGCATGACGGAAAAACGCTCCCAGTGGTGACTTTTTCTAAAAGAAACCTCAGAGTAGCTCTCATAACTCAAAACCTCTGACTAGTGGTCTGCCTTAGCAAGCTGTCTCACTTTTGTACATAAGAGAAGACGTGCGTGCTCTGTGTCCGTTTCCTCACAAGGCGGGTACACTAATATGGTTTATAACTTTAATTACATGTTGAACACCATTGTGAAGTTCGGGTGGCATTTTCTGCTAGCCATTGTTTCTCTATGGATGACACAGTGCATAGACTTACTTTGCAAGTGATCTTTCTGACTCCTGTGATGAAACCAGAAAGCCACCTGTCACGAAAGCTGCTCTGTCCGTGCACATATGGACGCAAAATGCCACCTCAGTGTCCCTGACATGTACTTATTCAAAGACTGGCACACTTCCGCATTTTGGTGTCAGTGGGCAACAAAAGTGCATGTACCATATCATCCCTCACACTTTCCTGAAAAACACATTGTGCGGAAACCAGCATTGCTGCTCTGCTGTCAGCCTGGGCTGTGTGTACAGCAACTCTTTCATCCTAGCAACTGTGCCTCAGTACCCTCTGCTTGTCACCATTTAGTCTGATTATTACACCAGTTGAAAGAGAATGACTTGTCATCTCCTGAATTGCATGGTGTCCTAAAAGCTCCTCAGAAGCAGGCAGTGTTAATTCTTCATCAACATTGGAAGGCTTTTTAGCTTTAGTAATACAGTTAGCCAATAAGAATAATGCTTTTAGTGTAGACACATTTGGTAACCTTCAATGATCACTTTTGTTCTTTGTACTTATATTTTTTCTCTTGATAAAATTCCAAGGCCTGTATTTTAATGCAGGGCACTTGGTCTCCATGTGGTAAGGCAGCTTTGAAGGTGGCTTTGTGGGATATCAGTTGCCATATGTTATACAAAGTGGGGTCAGAGAATGTGAATCACCTGTTGTAATAAATTCAAAACTGAAGTAGGACTCTTGGTATTTTCTTTTAAATTCAGGATTTTTTTTTTTTTGGAATATTAGGGCCTTCTCATGTATCATCACTGACTCCGCCTTTTCAAAAAAGAAGTCCAGTGACATTTGATTTTTCTTATTTTAATTAGGGTCAATTGCATCTTAGCAAAAGTGCAATTGGGGCAAGTGTGTAGTACATGAAAGAGGTTAAGATGGATGAGGTAAATAAAATAAGGGACAGGCAGCAAGTGTTGGATTGGGACATGAGGCCTGTCACAGACAGAGTTGAATAGTCGATGGCCACTCACTGACAAGTTTTAGTACTAGTCTGCCAGCAGGCGGTTATCACGATTCATGTGCAGTTACAGCTCAGCACTAATGCTGATCTGTGGTTGCAGCCGCTGCCAGCTTCTGTGCTGGCATCAATGCCTCAGCTCCACACCGGGTCATCAGGCATTAGATTCTCATGAGGAGCGGGCGACCTAATCCATGTGCATCTCGCCATGCAGTTTGTGGTCTTGTGAGAGTCTAACACTGCCCGGCGTCTGACAGGGTCAGTCCATGGCCTGGGGATTGGGGTCTTATTTTTTCTCTTATGGCTTAATGGGCAACAGTTTTACTTTCTCTGAGGCTTTTCTGACTTTGGTACAATCTTAATGGCATCTCACAGACCTTAGGTTTTTCTTCTCTCAGCACTGAATTTCTACAAACCAAGCTTTATTTCTATTGCTTCCTTAATGACTTAAATCAACAACGGTGTTTTTTGGTTTCTCTTCTTTCTCTTCTTTTCAGTGCTGAGGATTGAACCTAGGTGCCTTCTCACTGAGCTGTCGGATCTCTAGCTCTTCACTTGCTTTTAGTTTTAAATCAGGGTCTTGCCAGGCAGCTGTGTTGCCCAGGCGAGGCCCCTGTGTGGGTGCTGGGACCACTGTGTGGCACCACACCTGGCGCCTGCAGTGAGTCACTGCTCAGCTCTGAGTGCTGACCAAGGTGTTCCTTCGCATCATGAGGTCCTGGTCGGGGCTGCAGTCCTCCGGCCTCAATTGGGCTGGTCCTCCAGCAGACACAGCTGAAACGCTGGGCTTCTATAGAAAGCTGGGTGGCCCAACATTTCTTCTCTACAAGATCTCTTTATGTGGCATCTCCATGTAGTCTACCAGTATGGTAGCTGCATTTTTACACAGCAGTTAGCTTAGGGCTCCCAAAAATGCAGATAAAGAAGCTACCAGGACTGGCACGTACTACTTTTCCTGCATTATATAGACCACAGTGAGTCATAGGTTGGTAGAGTCATCACAAGAAGGTATTACAAAAGGGCTTGAATGCCGAGAGACACATTTCTTGTGAGCTACCTTTGCAGACTAACTACATAAGATGAGGTTGTTGAAGTGAAAGGGAAAAGAAGCTGGGAAATATGCAATGGTTTTAATGTTGAGTCGTATTATTTTAGCTGGATAAAGAAGAGAAAGTGTTGCATGAGGGCCAGTCTAAAGAGGAAAGAATCACTGAGTGCTCATGGAGTTGAGAAGGCCTTTTTTGAGGCAAAAGAGAGAGAGAGAATGAATAATGCATGGAGGGATGCTTAAAACTGGGTTATGCCAAGTTGGGTCAGGGAAGACGCTTGAGGACATGCTGATTAAAAGATGGAGAATTTCATCTACACCGGAGGAATAAGTTTAAGAAATCTATTGTACATGATGATTATAGTTAATGGCAACATACAGTATACTTGAGAAATGCTAAGAGACCCTATCTCTATCCCTAGAAAAGCACTAAGAGAATAGATTTTTAATTAGAATGTACTGGTAGCACAAGTTAGTGAGATTTGTTTTGGTACATGCACTATAACATATTTTTATTATTTTCAACCCAATTAGCACCCATTCCCCCAAATCTCTTTCTTTATCTCTAAAAGCCTACCTTCTAGTTCCTCATCCCTTAAGAGAGTGGATTTTAAGTGTTTTTTTTTAAATCTCAAAACAATAAGGCTAGGAGACAATGCATGCAGTAATTAGCTCAATTTAGCTGTTCCATAATGTGTATATTGCAGAACATCGTGGTACACACCATGAGCACACACTTCCACTTCTCAGTTAAAAGATAAACATATTAAAATATAATAGCTTTTCTCCCACAAAAACCAAAACCACGGAGGAGCCATATGCATTGATGATGCTAAAGTCTGAGACCACGCTTCTCACCCTGTATTACACATTACATCGCTTTGTGAGCTTTTAGGAATTGCATGTCTGTAATCCTCCCAAACCA
>PVJX010012719.1:0-49511 GCA_004027295.1 Dolichotis patagonum | reverse complement strand
AAAAAAATCAGACCCTCGAAATTCAAAGACCTAATCCAAAAATGGGCATCTGAAATGAATACACAGTTCTCAGATGAAGAAATACGAATGGCAAATAAATACATGAAAAAATGTTCATCATCATTAGTCATGAGAGAAATGCAAATTAAAACCACACTGAGATTCCATCTCACTCCAGAAAGAATGGCCAAGATAGAAACACTACCAACAACAAGTGTTGGAGAGGCTGTGGGGAAAAAGGAACTCTTCTGCACTGTTGGTGGGAGTGTAGACTGGTGCAACCACTGTGGAGGTCAGTCTGGAGATTCCTTAAAAAGGTGGGTCTGGAGGTCCTATTTGATCCAGCTATTCCACTTCTAGGCATATTCCCAGAAGAACTGAAAACATCATACCACAGTGATATATGTGCATCCATGTTTATAGCAGCACAATTTGTAATAGCCAGATCCTCGAAACGACCTAAGTGCCCATCAACTGAGGAATGGATAAAAAAGTTGTGGTATTTCTATACAATGGAGTACTATTCAGCTATAAAGAATGATAACATTGAGATATTTATAAATAAATGGACACGACTTGAGACCATACTCATAAGTGAAATAAACCAAACTCACATGTGTAAATACCATATAGTCTGCCTAGTATGAGATTTGGTAAGAGTATATAAGATTTTATGGTCATCATGAGTCCCCATCTCATAGCTTTGAAGCCTTTCAATGTTTTCATTCATCAGTTGGAATGTTTTTATCCTGTTTTGTTTGACTTTATTATACATGATGCTATGAACAGCTGTTCTGAAGAGAGCGAAACATTATGACAGCGATTGCTGACTTAATACTGTCCTTCTTAGAAGTCCTACCAAGCTTCTATTCTTCTATTTCCATTGGTTCTATCTATCACATTGTGTTTTATTGGGATTTGAATATGTGTGAAAGTACAAACAAAATTTTTTTATTGAAAATGAGATATTATAGTACCCATTGATCAATCTCTGTTATTCGGTTGAGAATGCCCTGTAATTCTTTCACTCTTTGAATGGTTTTATACTTTTTTGTTATGTTTGATATTATTGTATTTGAAACTATGCTCAACTGTAGCAGAGAAAGAAATATTGTGATAGCAATTGTTAATGTCCGGTCATCTTAAGGTTAAGTATTGTATTGCCTATGTTGTCCGGTTCCGATCTGCTCTGTACTGACCTCTTTTGTCTTATTCTCTTTAAAATAAAATGGAATAAAAACCAAAACCAAAACAAAACAAAAAAAAGAAACAAGGAAAAGAAAATGCCCAAAATATATGCAAACAAGCAAACATGATTGCTAAGTCTCAAATCTTTTAAACCTGCTCACCACACAAATTTTGATCTATATTTGTGGAAATTTATGTAACACAAAGGCAAATTTATAATAAAATAGTAAATACCTCATAGACATTTTTGAATATGTAAAACTGTAAACTACTTATTATTTACCCATTATGTCTGTTTCTTTTTGCTTGTTTGTGTTTTGTCTTTTTGAGACAGTTTCACACTATGCAGTTCATGCGGGCCTTGAGCTAACTTTGTAGCCCAGGCTTGTCTTGAATTTGCAGCTATCCTCCTGCCTCCAGCTCCTGAGTGCTGGGATTACAGGTGTGTGCCACCATGCCCACTTATGTCCTGTTTCTGACAGAACAGTGACTTATTACTGCTGTCCCTGATCATGAGGACATATTATAGCATGTGCCCCTGATGTGAAAAATGAATACAGTTCAGCATTAAAAATAAGATTTGCACTAAATAACTTCTTTTTGGCTTCACTGCTTTGAAGTTAACTCTTGGCTTCATCTACATCAAAGAAGTTAATCTTGAGTTGAGGTATATCCCAAAATATTTATTTCACATTGAAACAGGGTCTTGCTTAGTCAGACTGAGCTTGGTGACTTAAAACTCCTATCTTAGTCTCACAAGTGACTGTCAGTAAGTCGGCACCACCAGGCCCCAGTGATATTTACTTTACCCAAGCATGGAGTAAATCCTAGTAAATCACGATGATTTAAGAACCCCAATCTTAAACTAGCAAGGTGCCACATTTCTGTCACCCCAACAGTCAGGGAAGCAAAGATGAATCAAAAGTTTTTCATGACCTGCGCAACTTACTAAAAAATGGTCTCATTTTTTTAAAATGATAAAAATAAAAACTGGAGGGGATGTAGGTCAGGGAAAACTTCCTGAGTTCAGTCCCTGTATAATAACAAGCCACAGAAAAACTCAAAATCTTTTATATCAAGGAAAACCCTTCCCATTCCACTGTGAAAATGATACCTATCCTGCTTTTAAACCTACAAGAGCTACACTATATTCTCCAATTTTGCCTCAAAAATGATAGGTGAGCTAATGAGTAGTCACAGAAGAAATAGTTTTCATTCCCAAATCCTCTTCTTTTCTTTAAGACTGTGACCTATGAACTAAGCCAGCAGATAGTCCTTTATTTATTATCACACTAAGAAAAATCTGAAGTCGGGAGGAGTTTACTGTTGAAGTTGAGGACTTTTCCCATCCTCCCAAGTCTCCAGCTGTCCCATGCCTTTTTACTTCCCTTTGCTATAGCCAGTTCAATAAACCTGTTCATTCTAGCCATTCATAGGACTGCAGATCTTAAGTACTGAAATTTAGCCCTACTTAAGTGCTTCTTTTATACAAAGTACAACTCAATCACTGTTCCAATTTCTAACACATTGTCTAGAAACAGTCCACAGACCACACCTATGATTTCAGAGATAACATTCCTTTCTTTATCTTTACAACCAAACCAGTTATCACAGGCACACATCCCCATAGATGCCCCAGCTCAAGGCATTTCTCCGTGTGGGTTTAACAGACAGCTCCCGCCACCCCAGGAAGTTCTCCTTAGCAGGAACACTTTCCCTTCCCTTCTTAATGTGTGAACTTCACCTCCATCTTTCTCAGCATTCTAAACTCAGTGAGACTTTCACTTAAATAATCTAATTGTAAAGAAAATTTTTTAGCTTAGAGCCAGGCATGATGGCGCATACCTATGATCCCATCACTCAGGGAGCTGAGACAGGAGGATCAATGCAAGCTCAAGTCCAGCCTGGGTTACAAAGTGAGCACAAGGCCAGTCTGAACTGCATAGCAGGACCCTGTCTCAAAAAAAAATTATTTTGTTTATAAGTAAGGCACCTAGGGAGGAAAGAGCCTGAGATACAGGTGGAAATTAGCCATTCAATAAAAATTAAAATAAGAATAGACACAATGACCTAGGACTTTGAACAAAGAGTTATCTTTCAACTCAACAAGGAATGCAGACCCCTCCCTACTGAAAGGAGTTGCAGCTACACCCTAAGCTTCTGAGTTCCCAGGATTTTAAAATGAAAAAATGCAACCAGTTTCCTTTAAACCTTGGATACTGAGAAATGATTTAGACATCTGGAATCCAAAGTGGTTGTTTTGATTCCACAGTTATCTGTGATAGTTGGCCATTAAACACCTGAGCAATTACCATGGTGCTTATCTAAAATTAGCTCTGGATTGAGTGATCACATAGCCATTCACTGGGAGGCTTCCTTGAAATCAGGAAGTTCTTATTCCCAATAAAATACTTCTTAACGTCCTTCTTTGGTTCACCACCTCATTTCTCAAATGTTGCGAAAGCACAAGACCACTGCTCATGCAGTAACACCATTTGAATGGAGTTCTCACATCAATTATCAAAGTGGCAATTGTTTTTTTATCACTGTGCATGGAATCCGGGGTTTCTCCAAGCTCAGCTCTCCTCAGACTGTTAGAGATGCAGCTCTGCCTGGGGCCACCCAAAAAAGCACTCACAGTGGGGACCATATGTGGTGACCAGCAATCTCCCTGTCAGAATAAAGTGGGAAAGGGACAGATGATGATGCAAAACAAAAGACTAAGCCTCAAATTCTGGAGCTAAGCCAAGGCTGTCTGCCACCTTAGCTAATTCTGGTCACTTCATTCCAGAACTCATCCGATTCTATACCAGCCATGCACCCATCCCATAACATCACCATTGTGAGGGTCTCCCAGGATTCTTTCAATGCAGGCTGCAGCCAGTATAAGTTATAGGAAAGGTGAGAAGAATGGAGTGGGGGCTCTCGGCAATGCTCTGTGCACTTTGGCACCAGGATACAGGAAGAGCCCTCCACCCACAGATTGCCCAATTGGGTAATTCATAAAGACAACGCCTTCCTCACTGATTGGCTCTTGCTCCATCATGGGCCAGCTGAGCTGAGACAAGAGAAACAAACCTCTTGCACCAGGAGTAGAGTTCAGTGTAACCCAGGAACTTCTGGAACATCCTCTCCCAGGATGTCAGTCTCACCTCCTCTGAAGAATAGTTGATTTAAGGCCTCTACGCCTGGATTTTTAAAGTTCCCATATGTTTCTTAATGGACTCAGTGGACCCTTCTTGGAGATGGGTCACACATGTGCTCAGAAAGTTCCAGGGTCAGCGTCCTACAGAAGAACCAATCCTCTGGTGTCAGAAAACATTAAGTCAGCCCAAGTCAGGACAAAATGGGATACAGTGAGAGTCTGCTTTGGGGTTAGATTCATTGGCAAGAGTTTCACACTGTCTCTCATGCTCCTCATTTTCATCCATGAAAATGAATATATGGCCCCTGAGAAGAATACAATTACTGTATAAATGAAGATGTTAGAGTTGCAGTGATGCAGCTCCTGCCTGGCAAGCATGAGGCCCTAAGTTTGATTCTTGTTACCCCCCCCCAAAAAAGAAAGAAATTAGAGTTGCATGATAGCAATATTCAGAAAAAGAGTAAAAGTTGAAAGAAAAGCAAGGATTCTGATTCCCACAGACAACCTTCACAGTTTATCTGTAGTCAAAACAATATACTCAAATTTGGAAGAGAAACATATCTGCCAGCATGAAAGCCAGAAAGACTGCTGAAACAGCCCCACATTTGGTCCACCTGATCACTTCCTGGTGATGAGGCAGGAGTCCAAAAGGACTTTAGACTGCATGCTCCCCATGCCCCTCAGAGGTTCAAAATTCTTCAACTATCAATTTATTGGAAGTTATCATGCTCAATATAAGAGAATTTCTCAGTCTGAACCATGAAAAATTGAGGCCAACAAAGACCTTTGTTCACAGTTGCTTCTGTCTCTTGGCACGTTCAATACTTATAACCAAATGAGCATGCAACTCACAGTGGTGGCAATACGAGAAAACTCAAATGCAGACAAGATGCTGAGAGAATGTGAAAGAAAGGTGTGTAAATATCACTCATTCAACTAAACAGGGATGATCAATTTGGTGTTGTTTGAAAGACACATGGGAATTTTCCAGGCAATGTTAAAACAGCACTGATGGCAGAGAAAATAGCTTGAAGTAAGGGCTGAGCATGGAGAGTGGACATCTTTAAACATTCTCTGAATGTAAGCCATGAAGGGACGTGAAGGCTCAGAGAAAATGTTTCTTCCTGTGCCTATAAAAGCCCAGGAAAAGTACCACTCAGGTTGGAGGAGGATTCTAGGTAGAATAAGGGGGCTTTTTACTTCAGTTCCTCTAAGTTTCAGATAGGTCTGTTCTGCCCTGCTAATGGATTTTTGGGGAAACAGAAGTTACTTCATGTATATTTCCTCATACAAGCAATAATCCGTAACAGGTCTGAGATAGCCTCAAGTATTGAAAGTATTATTACATATTGTATCATACTTTATTGATAACTGAGGTACCCAGAGGCCAGACAGCGTAGGTAGCAACGACTCCGTTTCAGCTATGGAGTAAAGAAGGTAACAGGAAGCACCGTGGAGTCACCTAAGACACCTGCTTGTAGATCATGCAGTACAGTATGGAATGATTTGAGATTGGAGAATCTTTACACAGTCTTCAAAATCAAGCTATTATTGCTTTTTTGGGCTTTCTTTTCTGTGACAAGGACAGATAATATAAGGCCAAGAGTACTTTTTGATGTCTCTTATTGCTTATATCTGGACACTCCCCAAAGCTTCCTGTGCTCATAGGTAGGGTTGTTGGTAGGTAACTTGATCAGAGATGTGTGATACTTATGACCAGATTACTGATGTATTAATGGCTGCATGTGATACTTGAAGCATGGTGGTGGAGGTGGTCTCTGTGATTGTAGCCCAGAAGTGTATATATGTGTCTATTCTTTGATCCCCTCTGGTTCTTGTCTTTCCATGCTATGAGCTCTTTGAAGGGTACCCAGAGGACAGACAGCATAGGTAGCAAGGACTCAGGTGTCATCCTTTGGGATGACAAGCTGTTATACTATGCCTTGGAGCCACAGACTGAAACTTCTAGAAACTGTAAGCCAAAGAAAAAATCTCCTTCTCTAACTCATCGGTGTCAGGTTCCAGCTAGAATAAAGTAAGTAACTGAGAAAATGTCTCAATTGAAATACACATTGTCCTTTTCCTCTGACTCAAGAGTTTGGTTCTTTTCGCACCTCAAACCTGAAAAAGGATCTAATATCATCTCAAGTTTCAGGACAGCCATTCAGTCAACTTCTAACTAGCAGGAAGAAAAACCGAGTCACATTAGTAGGAAATAACTTGCCATATGGTTTTTCATAGAAAAGTACTGCTGTCCCCAGTTGAAACCACCTGAAGTTTGATTTGCCAGTACCTCTACTTTGTGGTCTTTTTCCAGTGTACGTGTCCCATACTTCACTTATGGGCATCAGCATGAATCTGGACACAGCTTTGTGCATCGCAGTGTGGTGTTCTGCTGTGTCCTCAGTTTTCACATTATGAAATATTCAGGATATAAACACAGCAAGGCAAGCATTTACAGGTCAGGTAACATGTAGCATGTCTTTCCTCTGTTGAGGAGTACAATGTTTCCCTGTATCATAAACTGCTATCACATTTGATACAGCACTCAACCATTTATTCTACAATATTCACTGTGCTTTCAAGGGGTGCTAGAGATAAGACAAATCTTTAACTCATATTTTAGTATTTCTATCCAAAGGCTGATGAACATAAAAGGTGTCATAATAAACAGGGGTCATAATAAAGGTATGAGTAGATTGTAGACAAGATAATACCAAATGATGAATGATTTCCTAAGAGAAATGAATAGAGGCCTAGAGAAATACCAGAGCCCAGAGGAGAGATTTAAAAAGTCATGGGACACGAGCCTCAGAAAAGCCAAGTAGAGGCAAAAGACGGCACAATGTCATACAAATCCTTCAGTAAACAGTACTGACAGACATGTTAAGGATCTTGGAATTGACTCCAGTTCTTTTCTCCCCCAGCATGTACACATAACACATTTCCTAAAATATTCCTCCACAAAATGTACTTAAATCCATCAAAGTCTTAACAAGATGCAAAACAAAACAAAATATTCTGATTCACTTAAGGGAAACGGTGCTTCACAGTGTTTAAATCTATGCTGAATAATTTACTGCACAAGTCTTTATGACAATGAGTAAAACACTGATTCTAAATGCACCCTTGGTTTTTGAACCAGTTTTTACTTTTATGAGTGTAGTTTTCAGTGTATGTGTGTGATGTAATGAGAAACAATTTGTTTTAAGTAAATAAAAGTGATGCACAGCAAATACTGGATCCTAATCAGATCACCAACAAAGTAATAAATTGAGGCTGACTTGAACTGAGGTTTGTGTGCTAGGGATGAAGACTCAAAGGTAAGTGCAAATTTCCACACACTGAAGATTGTTTCTTGGCTCATGTCAGGGATTTCAAATCAGTAACCCAATGTGAGAGTCATGATGCCCTCTAAAGTGTACATTTCGGGGAACAGAACATTTCATGATGCAGTGTTTAGATATGGGGCCCATAATAGGTGATGGACACATAAATATGTTCCTCTCCTAAATGGAATGACGGTATTAACATGAAAGTGGGGGACTTATGACTGGAGTGGGCATGTAATAAAACAATTCTCATTTGTGTTTCCTATTATACATGCGGTCATTTGGCATTTAACCATGTATCACGCAGAAAAAGTGTTTCACTAGATTTTTGTGCCAGTGTGTTAGACTTTCCAGCCTCAGTACTGTAACAAGTATATCTCCATTCTTTATTAATTACCCAATGTGTGAAATACTGTCCCAGGAATGAATAACAGATTGGAACACTCATATTCTTAATTAGAAAAGAAAATAATTATTCCACCTCAAATTGTGTGAGAAACAACAGGGTTTTGAGTGGGAACATGAGAACAGGTGGAGCTCGGGTATAGAGTAACTCTTTAGGGAGGGATAGTATCTTTGAGAATTAAATCTCCAAGGTGGAGTAGACAGTGTGCTGCAGAGACTGAAAATCCTATTGGGAGACACATATGAATTTCAGGCTATCCCTAACTACATGAACTTGACACATTATTAAATTTCTCTAGCTTCAGCTATATATCAGGAAAACCAGAGACAACCAGAATGCTCCTCCACCAGCCCTTTCACTAGCTCTGCCTATCACTGGATATGCCCAATAAATAGCAGGTGTTCTGGAGTGTCAAAAGAGGATCTACCTGCAAACATGGACTTCCTAGTAACTCATGTATTACTAAACTTGTCCATTTTTTATTTTCTAACCATATCCTTAATACAGACAATTGGAGCTCTTTGCTGGGTCCTTGATATTACCTCAAGGGTATATTAACTTTCCAGCCTGTGTCACAACTACTTTGCAGATAGCCTTTCTCTTCCAAAAGGTACCACACTGGCTCATCACATTGATAATATTACACTGGTTGGATCAAGCAAGCAGGAGGCAGCAACCACTCTGGTTTGGTAATAAAGAATCGGAGAGCCAGATGATAGGAAATAAATCACACTAAGATTCCAAGTCCTTCTACCTCACTGAAATTTCTAGGAGTCCAGTGGTGTGGGGCATATAGAGATTTCCCTTCTAGGGTAAAAGATAAATTGTTGATCTGGCTTCCCCTACAATGAAAAAAAGAGGCAAAATGACTAGTGGGCATATTTGAATTTTGGAGGCAACACATTCCTCACAGGTGTTTTACTGTACCATGTTTATGACTCAGAAAGCTGCTAGTTTTGAGTGAGGCCCTGAACAAAAGGCTCTACAACAGGTCCAACATGCTTTGCTGGCTGATATGCCACTGGGGTCATAGGAGCCAGTAGATAAAACAGTATTTCAAGTATCAGTGGCAGGCCTTAGTGGAAACTGAACACTTGAACATGGCACAACAGGTTACCATGTAAACTGAGATGCCTATCATGAGCTGGGCATTATCTAATCCATCAAGTCGTAAGGTGGACATGCGCAGCAAGAGTCTATAATTAAATGGAAATAGCATACATCTGATTAACATAGAGCAGGTCCAGAGGGCACAAGTTAGTTACATGAAGAAGCTCACGAGATGCACATGGATCCTATTCGTGCATAATTACCTGTTTCTCAACATGCACTATGGTCTAATGGGGTGTACCATATGATCAGTTGTTAGAAGAAAAAAAGGATAGCCACTATTTCCTGATGGTTATGCTTGTTATGTTAGTAAGAACTTCAAGTGGACAGCTGTAACATTACAATCTCTTTTCAGGTGGTCTCTGATGGACAGTGATGAAGGAAAATCTTCACAGTGGGTAGAACTTTGTGCAGTGTACTGGTAAATGCCTAACAGACCAGCTGCAGAGATTGATTCTATAATATGGCACCGTTCCCTAGGATGATCAGCCTTCAACTTGTTGGCAGGTGTATTATACTGGATAGCTTCCATCAATAGAAAGGAGTGTGCTTCATCCTTACTGGAAAATATACTTATTCAGGATATGGATTTGCATTTCCTACCTGTGATACTTCTACCAAAATTTCCATTCATAGAACCACATGCTTTATCAACCATCAAGGAATTGCACTCAGCATGGATCTCACCCAAGGGACATATTTGATGACCCAAAAATGGTGATGGGCTCATGCTCATGGAAATTGTTCTTCCCATGTTCCTCAACACCCAGAAGCAGGTGTATTGACAGAAAGATGGAATGGTCTTTTGAAGACACACTTGTAACACCAGTTAGTTGGCAACAGTTTGTAGAGCTGGGGCAAGGTTCTTCAAAAAGCTGTATATGCTTTGAATCCGTATCTACTATATCATACTGTGTTTCCCATAGCCAGGATTCATGGGATGAGGAATGTAGGGGTGGAAGAGTGGTATCGTTTGCAATTGCCATAGTGATCTGCTATCAAAATTTTGTATCCTGTTTTTATGATCTTCTGCTCTGCTGGCTTAGAAAGAAGTCTTAGTTCCAGAAAGGGTAAGGTTGTACTAGGAAACACAACAATGATACCAATAAACTGGAAGCAAAACTGGTCATTTTGGTCTTCTTATGACTGAGGAAATAAGCTAAAATAGGAGTTACAGTGTAGAGAGGGGTGACTGACCCAGACTGTCAAGGGAAAATGATGTAAAAAAATGTAAAAAAAGAAAAAATATTCTTGCACTACAGGAGATCCCTTGGGGCACCTCCTCATAAAACTATGTCCTGTTATTATAGCCAACATAAAAGTGTAAGAATCCAATCCAGGCCAAATACTAAATAGTCCAGAACCTTCTGGCTTAATGGTATGGGTCACCGTACCATGGAAAGAGCCAAGAGCTTCTGAGGTATTTCCTAAAGGCAAAGGAAATACAAGGTGTGAGGTAGTTCTAAATAACAGCTATGACCCCACGATCAGCTATAGACACAAGTAGTGTAAGTTTTTTCTTAATATGCTTCTAATGTAATACAATGTTGATAGATTTAATATTGTTTAGGTCTTATTAAACTTATGTAAAAATATTCAAGTTATGAAACGTTAGAAGTTAGCATCACCCAAAGAAACTTACCCTTAATTCTGGGGAGTCTGTGTATTTCCTTTGTATGGAGGATGGCTATAACATGTTAGGTATATTTATGAGCTCCTCTTTGTATCTGGAGACTATGGTTTAAAGAAATGTGTCTGGCTGTTGTCAAGGAGTAGATTGTGATAGTTAACAGGTCTTGACAACTTGAGTACTACCCATCCAACTAAATTTGCCCAGAGAAGTTATGGGTGTGGAAGACCCACCCTAGGGAAGACTGGTGACAGCATGTTATAAACAAGAACAAAAAAATGAAGGCTTGCTTTTGTTTCTGTGGCAGAGCTCCAGTATTCACCATCAACTTCGTAGTCATCTATCACCCAGCACAGACTGACTCTTCAGTCTCCAACTCAGATTAGTTAGTTTTCTAGCATAGACCCTTTGATCTCCTGACAGAGTTGCATGGTAGACTACAGTGGGCCCCATGGTTTCAACTGGGCTTTCTGGATATCCAGCCCTTTTGCACTCTTTTCTATCTGACTGTGTGAGCACCAATGTAAGCCCATCTTGTAAATTCTTATATATCTTGTCTTAAATCTGTTTCTCTAGTAAGTACTAACTGATCAATTACTACAATTCATGATATCCTTTTACAGACACCTCATGGTCTATCTCCTCTGTCACAGACACTATAGTATGGTTTATTTCTTGTTATAATTAACACAAAATTAAAAGTCACAACAAAATGGTAGGAAAACAAAATTTTATGTAAATTATAATATTAACACAAACATGAAAGCATGGTAGGTACATTATGTACTTGATACAAGAAATGTTGGGATATATGCAGGTGACTTGTTTGGGTATGAAAATCAAAACATCTGCTAATTTCCAAATTGTATAAAAACAACTGAAATTTTCAAAAACAAGTTTGCTAGTCTAAATATAAATACATATATATTGTAACATCAAGTTTATCCTTTTACACAGAACATGAAGTATATACACAAAGAAAATAAAATCAAAGGTAGAGGGAAATTCTATCTTTTTTTTTTGGTACTGAGGGAACTCATGACCTCGTACTTGCGAGGTAGGCACTTGTACTGCTGAGCTAAACCTCTGGCCCACCATCAATTATGAAACAATTAGTAAATTTTACTTTTTAGTGGTCAATACCTCCCAATAGCAAAAGTAAAACAAATCAAAACTACATAAATATTAATCCTTCTTGGAAGTGAGAAATACATTTCAATTTACCTTGTTTAATTAGAAGATACTATATATTAAGACCAAAGACAATGACTTACATAAAATATATTGTCAATATTTTTATGGGAAAGACTATAGATACACAATTCAGATATTTACAAGTGATTTACTGAAAAATACAGAAGGAATATTTTCTAGGATATCTCCATCTGAGTGTATTTTCTGAAAAATGTATGATGAAACACTGACATCAAATTTTCATTTAACTTGTTCAGGTCTCCACTACATGAATAATTTTTATAGGATTTTCAAAGTAGTCTTACATATATAAAGTTTCTTACCAGTGATTTTCATGTGGTTGATAAAAACTGTTCAAGTGGGATAAGAGGGGAAAAGGAAAAGTTGAAAAAGGAAAAGAATGAAGAACTAGTTTTGTAAATGAGGATTGAAGGAAGGTAGGGGAATAGGGGGAAAGCAAATCTATTCATTGAATGCTTTCCCCACATTGCTGGTATACAAAGGGTTCCTCCCCAGTGTGAGATCTATGTATATAATATGAGGACTTACTAGCAAATCTTTTTCCACATGGCTTACATGCATAAGGCTTCTCACCTGTGTGAGTTCTTTCATGTCTTTGACAATATTTGTGTGTAGTGAATGCTTTACCACACTGCTTGCACACATAAGGCTTCTCCCCTGTGTGACTTTTTTCATGTATGTTATAAGAACTCTTCATATTGAATGCTTTTCCACATTCCTTGCACACATAAGGTTTCTCCCCTGTGTGAGTTCTTTCATGTATTTGACAATATTTCTGTGTGGTGAATGCTTTCCCACAGTGCCTGCAAACATAAGGTTTTTCCCCAGTGTGAGTTTTTTCATGTATTTGACAATACTGGTGTGTAGGGAATGCCTTCCCACACTGCTTGCAAATGTAAGGTTTCTCCCCTGTATGGCTTTTTTCGTGTATCTTATAATAACTCTTTGTAGTGAATGCTTTTCCACAGTGCTCGCACATATAAGGTTTCTCCCCAGTGTGATTTCTTTCATGTATTTGACAATAACGGTGTGTAGTGAATGCCTTCCCACATTGCTTACATACATACGGCTTTTCCCCAGTGTGAGTCCTTTCATGTCTTTGGCAGTAACTGTGTACACTGAATGCTTTTCCACATTGCTTACATACATATGGTTTCTCCCCAGTGTGAATTCGTTCATGGCGTTGACAGGTACTGTGTACACTGAATGCTTTCCCACACTGCTTACATACATAGGGTTTCTCCCCAGTGTGAACTCTTTCATGTATTTTACAATTACTATGTCTGCTGAATGCTTTCCCACATTGCTTACATGCATAAGGTTTCTCCCCAGTGTGAATTCTTTCATGTATTTTACAGCTACTCTGAACAGTGAATGCTTTCCCACATTGCTTACACACATAAGGTTTCTGCCCAGTGTGATACCTTTCATGTATTTTATAACACATCTGTGAGGTGAATGCTTTCCCGCATTGCTTACATGCATATGGTTTCTCTCCTGTGTGACTTCTTTCATGTATTTTACAATAATTGTATCTGCTGAATGATTTTCCACATTGCTTACACACATATGGTTTCTCACCAGTGTGGGTTCGTCTATGTCTACGAAATGCAGACTTATGAAAGAATCCTTTTCCACATTGTTTACATACATAGGGTTTTTGCTCCATGTGAAATCTTTCATGAATTTTACAACAACTTTGGGTATTGAAGGTTTTCCCACAATGCTTGCACACATATGGTTTCTTCCCAATGTGAATTCTGTCATGTATCTGAACACCACTGTGGGTCTTGGAGGCCTTCATATTTTTCTTACCTATAATGGTCTTCTTTCCAGGATGAGTATTTTTACTAAGTTCAGAGTAAATTTTCTCACATTGCTCATGTTGATAGGCTTTCTCTCCATTCTTTGTCCTTGCATGCTTCTGAAGGCACTGGAGATCACTGCAGGTTTTTCCATGTTCATCACATTTACTCAGCTTCTCATCAAATTCCAAATACTCATGTGGCTTCAGTCCAGAGTGAGGTGAAATGGGCACATTTATTGATAAATGCTTAATCAAGGGTTTTCTACAAGCAAGTCTTTCAGCTGGCTTTAAAGCAGCTTGTTGCATGTTCACATTAGCATCTGGAGTCCAAAGGAATATTTTTTCATGTTGAGTCCAATGCTTATACTGATACCATGCTGCTACCTCTTCACTGCTGTAAGGAAAAAAAATAAATAAATAAAAATATCAAACAAAATAAAAAGGTCTCCGCTTCAATAGTTTACCAGGTTTCTTTTATTATTATTTATTTTTTGCACTAGAGAGATAATACAATATTTACAAATGTGAGTCTGATTTATTTCACTTATGAGTATAGTCTCAAGTTGCCTCCATTTACCTATAAAAGCTTCAAGATAATCCTTTTTAGAGTTGAGTAATATTCCATTGTATAAAAATACCACATCTTTTTCGTCCATTCTGTAGTTGATGGGCATTTTGGTTGTTTCCAAGATTTAGCTATTACAAACTGTGCTGTACATGGGTGCACATATATCGTTGTAACATGACATTTTCAATTTTTCTGGGAAAATACCCTGGATAGGGATAGTTAGATTGAATGGAACTCCCAATTCTAGTTTTTTGAGGAATCTCCATACTGATTTCCACAGTGGCAGCACCAGTCTACACTCCCACCAACAGTAGAGAAGTGTTCCTTTTTCCCTGCAGCCTTGCCAACATTTGTGATCGGTTGATTTCTTGATGGCAGCCATTCTTTCTGGAGTGAGATGAAATCTCAATGCTGTTTGAATTTGCATTTCTTGAATGACCAGTGATGGTGAACATTTCTTCATGTATTTATTTGCCATTTGTACATCTTCATCTGAGAAATGTGTATTCATCTCAGACGCCCATTTTAAACTGAAAGAGTAATAAGATCCAAAATGTACAATAGAAATTGTAATAATGAAAGGGAAAGAAAGTGCTCAAAAGGACAGAACTACTGGGGTAGGGGAAAAGAAAAAAGAAAGGAAAAGATTATATGTATACAAAGATTATATGTAAACAGACATAAACTTATATGTATGTTAGATATATAACTATACTTCTAATCTTAGTTCATCAGAAAGAACAATTTGTGCTGTCATTGTTTGATTGATCATTTTTGTATCTAGATTTTATAACCTAAACAACTAGTTCTGAGATAACAATGTACAGTATATTAACTAGTGTTAATTTCTTAATTTTTTTCTTTTTTTAAATTGTGTATCATTTCAATTTTTTTGTTTTGCTTAAAAAAAAGAAGAAAGAAATGCACGTGGATGATAAATACAAAAAAAAAAAAAAAAAAAAAAAAATTACCAGGACAGGTTGTGGCTTGATGCCTGTTAGGAGATTTTGAGAATGAATAGGCTGAATGCTCTGGAAAATGCCCCAAAACACCCTTTCCCCAAAGGATGATGTTCATCTGGGAATTTTAAATTGATACATTTGCAACGCATAATGTCTAGTTTCATTTAGGTCACTGATATATACATGTATCATGCTGGATCATTTTTTACATTTTTTCCCATCACTGTCCTCTTCTCTTCTTAACCTGGTCATCTTCCTCCTGTCTAACAAGTCAGCTTTCTGTTCTCTATCACTTCTTAATTTTACTAATTTATATGTAGGTATCTCATATAAAAAAGAATGCTTGATAATTCACTCACTGTGTTGGATTTATTTAACATTATAAGATAGTCCCTTTTTTGTCTGTTTGTTTGTTTTGGCAAAAGATACTCTTCATGCCTTAATGCATACCATATTTTTTTCAGTACTGTGAGCTAAATGAGTCTTAGCACTAAATTCCATTTGTAGTTTTTATATTTCTTATTTTGAGAGTTTCTCACTGCTCATTAATATTCTCAGAGCAAACTTCATGTTGTCATCCTGCTGGCTCGGTCTGCCAGAGCAGTGGGATTACCAGAAGCACCACTATGCTGAGCTGATCCCATGTTCTCCTTTTCCATGCAAACACTGATTGACACCTAGGCTGTTACCAGTGAATTATTTGCAGAACTTAGCTGTTGTGAACACCCATGCATAACCTGCTTTGAGAATCATGTACAGCTAACACACAATCATTTTAAATCCTTTCAGAATATACTTAAGGAAATTTGCCTGCATCAAGTGCAAAGTTGTATTTTTACTTTTGGGGGCATCTGTATATTAATTATTAAAATGGTTCTATTTTACATTCCTACCAACATTATATGACGGTGCCTTCTAAGAATCTTAAAAAATGAATGCACCAATTCTATGGAGGATGTTTTGAAAACATCTATTATTGCACTACCATTGATTTGCATTTTGAATATTGCTCCAGGTTAGAAATGTCTTATTCATATATGTACATAGACAACTTAAATGACTTCCTGTTACAGTTCAAAATTTATTCTTCTTATATATGGCTATGCACAATACCCAAATGCAAATTCACACATTTTCATGATGTCCACTATACAAGAAATTTTTTATATCTAAGTAAGAGATAGTGTCTCTTGTTGCATACTATCACTACCAAATTAGTTTCCTACATTTTTTTGGGTTTGTTTGTTTGTTTGTTTGTTTTTAAAACAGGGTCTTGCTGCATGATACAGGTTGGCCTTGAACTTGCCTATGTAGTGCCCAGGCTGGGCTCAAACTCATGGAGTTCTTCTTGCCTCAGCCTCCCGAGTGCTGGAGTTACAGGTGTGCACCATTACAAGTGGCTAGTTTCTATACTGGAATATTTTTGTATTCAATTGTCAGATTCAAAATCAATTTGTATGTGTATCTGAAGAATTTTTGTGACAGTAAATAAAGTTGAACATGGCCACACATCTCAAGTTTCCTTGGTTGTAATATTTCTGTTTCTACGCAGGCTTATTAGATCTACAAAATGTAAATTGATACAGTATCTGTTTTAGAGTCTCCTTGTCCTATCTATCTTGTGGGACATTATGGAGTGCTAAAATCACCTTCCTTTTAATGAGATTAGCATCTACTTGTGGGGATTTATTTCAGCTAGTTTCCTTCATGATATTAAACTACCCACTGTACCGCTGCCTCTAAGCTGTTCCAGCAAACGTACCCTACTCTCTCCCCTACATTGGCAAATAAAATGGCAGTGAGCCAGAGATTTGGGGCCTTTTGTTCCTAAAGAGGAACTAGTGGTCCTAGATCCCTACTATGAACCCCTATACTTTATCTGTTGCTCTTTCTTTCCTTTCCTGCCATGTGCCATAACTTAGGCAGGAGATTTGAAGCTACTGCAGAGGTCTCCAATAACTGGCAACCTGGGAAAAGTCTCTAATAGCAACTCTAAGGCAATATTCCTTTTCCTTATAAATGCAAATTACCTTAGATTTTGTGAGCAAATATTGTATTCTTCTTCAACTTGGTGATTGTTCCAGGTCCTTCCTGAATTGTAGCCACAGAAACACAAATAGTCATTATATTGTTATATACAATTTAGTGGTAGCAGATAGATCATGGTATAATGTAAACATGCCTGACATGTTCTTCAAAATGTTTTCATGTTCTATTCAATGAACAAGTACCAATGCTCTCACAGTGTATAAACAAGAACATGATATCATCCTTACCTAGAGCAGTCATATTCTTAAATGTTTCCCACATCACATCTCTGTAAAGGTTCTTTTGGGATGGATTCAGCAAAGCCCACTCCTCTGTGGTGAAGTTCACAAGTACATCCTCCAAGGTCAGTGCCTCCTAAATAATCATATATGTATTTCCTGAAAGAAGGTTGAGACTCACATTCCGAGACATCTGAACTCCTCTTGTTGAACTGAAGTTGATTCCTTCAAATATTAACTCCACATCTTGTCACCAAACTCATCTACATGCACATATTTTCACACACCAATTCTGATGCTAGATTCCAACTAACTTCTACAACAGCAAAATAGTAGCACTGGGTCACAGAAATTGTACTTGTGCACTGTTTCTAAAGCAGAGCTGATAGAGGGATCCTGAAAATCACCATCCACAAAACAGAAGGGCAGATTACTATCTAATGGATGCTTCTGATAGACTATAGGTAAGCCTCAAGGCACATTCATTTAGCTAGAAATGTCTGGGGCTTATCCTTTATGGGAGAGTAGCAAAGCATTGTAAAAAAAAAAAATTCAAAATACTACATCTCCTTTATCAATTCATCTGCTGATGGGTATTTGACTTTTTCCCAAGATTTAGCTGTTACAAACATAGTGTGCATACACTGCTGTGGTATAATGCCTTTAATTCTTTTAGGAAGATAGCAAAAAGGGGGTCAAATGGAACCCTTAGGTTTAGTTTTCTGAGGAATCTGAGAGGAAATGTTCAAACGAGTGGGGGAAAAGGGAGGATTGGGGGAAGAAAGAAAAGACAAAAATTCAAGAAGGAAAAAAGGCAAACAGTTTTGTAAATAAATGGAGGAAGAAGGGTTGACCCTTAGAGGAGAATAGGAAAAGAAGGAGAAGCTACTCAATGTACAGGTACAAATTCCCCATGACTAAGTTATCACTATATATATCTAAAATGTAATAATAAAAAACAGAAAAAACAATGTTCATGAATAATGGTTAAAATACTAATGGACAAAGTTATTGGAGCAATCTATAGACAATGAAAATATGGAAAGGGTGGCATATTATCTTATAGCTCATAACATCAAATGATCACCTAACACTCTAAAGGTTTAATACATTCTCAAGTTTATACAAAGTTCCCAGCGCCTATGCAACCCGGGGAAGCTTACTCACAAATGGTGAGACAGGGAAACATGAGAAGTCAGGAAACTTAAATATGGGGCTTCTTCACATCATAGTCATCATCTGGTGGGGGAGACTGCTATCTTGTCTACAGTCTGAATACTGAGCACAATCAGGTCAAGTTGGAGCTGTGATTTTCCCCTTTGCTTTTGTGCTCAGAAGTATATTGCACACGGAGCACTAACCAGTTCTACAAGAAAAAAAGAATGGTGTGTCTCAAAGCAACACAACACCCAAAATGACCAAACTGCTGTCAAACTCAGTCCTGGTGCACTTCTTCATATGAAGATTGCTGTCCAAGCCATGTGATGTCATTTTCCTTGTAAGTTATCATTCTGGAGTTCTAAAGCTGTAGTACATTAAGTCACTCCATTAGTAGAAATGAAGATATTGCCTCAAAGTGGCTTATGATAAAAGGGCATTTCTACTCTAAAAATATGATAGTCTTAGATTCTCTCCAAAAGCTAGGGAAAATATCACTTAAAATTATAGCACACACACACAACTAATCTCAAATTCATAGATACTTACATAGAGCAAAAAGTTTCCAAGGAAATGTTTCAAAATGACGCCCATAAATTCTCAATGAAAAACATTTTCAACATTTTTGACATTAAAATGAGTAACTAAATTGGGTATGGTATTGCACGCCTGTAATTCCAGCACTCAGAAGGCTGAAGCAGGAGGACTGTTGCAAGTTCAAGACCAGCCTGGGCTACAAACTAAGTGCAAGGTCAGCCTGAATTGCACAGCGAGATCCTGTTTCAAAAACACACACACACACACACACACACACACACACACACACACACGAAAGAAAAAAAGAATAACTAATCATGTTTAATTTAACCAGTACTGTGATCCTCATATATAGTTGTGTTTGGTGATCCACGTCTGTGATAATGCCACTCTGGGAGGCTGAGGCTAGAGGACAACCTCATCGTGATCAGCCTGGACCTCACAGCAAGACTCAATGTGAAAACTCAAAACAATAAAAGCAAATGGGTAAAAGGTTAGATGTCACTCAGAGTAAAGGTCCAGGCTCAATTCCAAGTAACATGAAAAAATACTCTGATATCATTTCCATGCTCTAGTATACTCTTCCCAGGACACATAGACTGTTTTTTACCCAATTTTTAAATGTGAAACACAGAGACAAAATTTCCAATTTTGCCTCAAAAATTATGTGAATTTAGGAGTAACAGATGACATATATTTCCTAAATTTCTTTGAGTTCTATAACTCTGATCCACTTACAAACTGAGCCAGTATATAACAAATTGTTTAATCACATTAAGAACATCCTCAATGAAAAAAATCACTGGTTCAGAGACTGCTTTTCTTACCCTTTGTCACCTTTTCCCACCCTGTGTCTGATTCCTCCCTGCTTTTTCCTCCACGGAAACTCCTTTTGTGCTTTCCATTGATGTGCACACGGACCTACACTTGTTGCCCTTCCCCTAAAGCAACACTGTTTTTCATCAATATCTTACAACATTCTACAGGTCCTTTTTTGCACAATGTCTAAAAACTATGAAGAATTATGGTAATTACGTGAGCAACAGTGCTTTTCTTTCTCCATTTATATATGAATTGCATGTACATTGAGTATTCTATGTTAAGGAATATGAAAATTTATGTTTCACAGGCAGCCCCTTCTGCAAGTTGTTCTTGATAGCACTAATTTTATCTTCCCTTATATAAAATTAGTGACACAACATCTAACTTTTGGTATTATGCAAACTATCAGAGCTTATTTTTTCATTAGTTCATTTATTTATTGCACTGCTCTGGATACAAGGGAGTTTAAATTATGGTTGGTAGTGCCATAATAATGATTTTTATCACAAGCAATGTTAAACATTTTTTCCCAATTTCTATGTGATTTGTAAAAATCATCTAATGACTTTGGAACTGTATGGAAGTGGTCAGTGATTATGAAATTTACTCCATGACAGTGAGGCCCACAATGGAGAATACATTGTGTTTGAGATCTCATATTTAAACTTTTAACAAATTTAGCACAATCAGAAGTCTCACCACTTTCATGTCACAGGGAAAATACAGTCCACAACCTCAACTTAAAGCAGTAGTGTTAATGTTAAATCACTATTTCAGTTCACGTTCTCCTGTTCCAGTGAGGAAACTGGATGGCAAAATCTCAGTAGAGGAAAAAGTGCTCACGGCAGCCAGAAAGAAGGAAAAGATGGGAGCAGCTACTGACAAGAATATGCTTTTCTAGGCCATGGCCCTAGTAACGCATCTCCAACAAACCCCACCTTAAACAGCACACTGAAATACGAGCTCATTGGTAAAAGAATCCCTGATGGACAGGGACCACAGAAACCATTCAACTGCCACACTTAGGAGATGTTTAGCGGGCACTGTAGATAATAAACTATAATACTTGGTGTGTGGATATGAGGAAAAAAATAGCACAAAACAGCCCAGTCTCACCCACACAGAAACTTCATGTAAGTCAGAAGCCTCCCCTCAACCTGCCAGCCCACTGCACAGCATGGAGAGAGGTGGGGCTGCAAGCAATGAGCTGGGAATCTCAGGGCTCTACCACAGTAATATCACCTTCCTTTTCTAGGACAGGACACTTAGTTCCTGGCAGAAGTGTTAGCTACATCCCAAGGGCCAGAACAGACCAAACGTGACAGCTGGCACAGAGGAACAGATTATGCACTGATACAGGGAGGCCCAAATCCTGCCAAAGCTGGTTCTGCCCACTTCCAACAAGAAATTACACCTCCATCAAAAAAATGCTCTTGCCTTTGCTCATCTGATCCCTCAAAATCACCTTGGGAATTGAGGTCTCTCAGGTCCTTCCCATGCAACCAGCCCTTAGAAGACACAGAGCAACTCAGGCTGAGTCAGCGTAGCAGTCCCTCAGCAACACTTTGTGAGCTTTTCATTTAGCGTCCTGAAAAGGAAGATTCTATTCTCTGGCCTGCATGTCCAATTTGGGTGTTTATACAATTCAAACTCTTCTTCACTGATGCAAGGTGTAGAAGATAATTTGAGCGAATTCCTTTAAATACAGAACTGCTGCAACATGGATTATACCGACGCTTATTTCCATATACTGATATGTACAGAGCTGGCTATGGTATTTCCTTCTCTCTTTAGTTGGCTGTAAGCATTGCAAATAAGACCAGCTGACATACTGGTATGTAATCTCTAAAGTCATATTACGGGGATACCATATAATCCTAAAAGTGAAGCAATAATTGACCGTACTCATTTTAAATTAAAAAAATCAATTAATCAAACAAAAACAATGGGGAATTCAGAGTCAGAACTCCCCTCAAATATATTTAAATTATGCTACATATATTTTAAATTTTTCTGAACCCTACCCAATTCTGATTTGCTGCCAGCCATAAGATACTGAAGACAAGAATCTGACCATTCTCTGAAGTCCTTACACCCTATAGCTTGGCATGACCTCTGAACAGGTATTTGGAATGGCCTAGTATCACTTTTCCATTGGAGCCAAGAATATTCTTAATTTCCACAGATAATCAGCAGACGACTATGACAGCTGTTATGTGGCCAGAATCTCACACACCTGTGTGACGTGTCAAGCCCTGGAGCAGTGAACCTGACAGCACATTGTCCACTGTCCTGAGAAGGCCTACAGCAGACCAATAGTGAGGCTTGTCATCTAACAGCCAGGGTTTGGTTCACTCACCTGATAATTTTTCCGTTACAATGTTTCCTCTCCTAGCAGCTACTGTACTTATTTCTATGGTTCAGGGGGAGGTGTACTGGGCTTAAATACCTAATCCACTTCTGCTCAGACCCCTAATTTGGATGGACAAGCCACCAAAAATTTTTCATTCAATAGAAAACAAAAATCCTACATATACTATTCTGTTAGGCCCTCATATTTTTATGCATTTATAAAAACAAACTAAACTAAATAATACCTCTAATTTGTACATCTTCCCTTATGTGTAACCCAACTACAGGAAGATTCTAACCCATATATGTCAGCTATAGATCAGGTTTGGAAGATACAACTGTCTAAAGGATAATTTGCCTTACTGATCTTAATTTCTATTCTCTCAGAGTAACCTTACTAGAGAATTTAAACCTAACATTCCTAGCTGTATTCCAGTAGCTCACATCCCTCATTTTGAATAAGGTGGCAGTCTTGCAGAGACCCGTACCAATGGACAGATTACACACAAATTTAATCATTCTTTTAGACTGGTGCCCCAGATGATTACTTATGGGAAAAGATCAAGACTGGCATGAGAGATTTCCTTTTCAGGCTCTCCCAACAATTCAATTACCTCAGAAGCCTTGTCTAATGTTACATGGTCAGACAGAGGTTTCAATTCTCCTATTCATACACTTATTATCAATGAGAAGGTTGGACCCATACAGCATACTTTATGGGAATTCATCCTGCCTTTTCATGCTAGATGGCTGCTGACTGGGCATCTGCAGCTGGTAAATGGAGGAAAAGTCAAAATAGTATGGAAAATCATAGGTATATAAGAGTAAACATACGTATTTATGATCCTCGTACTGTTGATAGGAAAGACAGAGTGGCAACAAAATACATCCTCATGTACTACGTGTTATCTAACCCATTGTATCACACCTGCATTTCTTTCTAAGGACCCCACAATAATAATCATGAGTAGGATGAGTGGAGTTTCACTTCCAGTCACTGTAATAGAGCCTTGATATCACTCACTTACTCCCCTCTTGGTAGAAACCCTGATTAAAAGATTTAACAATCAAACCAAGAGGATGCCTTGGCTGATTACTCCAGGGATTACTCCCCTAGTTCTTCTGATAGTCAGCACAGTTACTGACTTCACAGCATTAGCCCATTCAGTATAAACTACTCACTTTGTGGATAATTAGACAAGAACTGCTATTGAGAGCTGGAAAATGCAAGGAGAGATTGATATAAAGTTGCAAACCCAAGTGAGCATCCTAAAAACTTCCATCTCATGGATAGGCATTTATTGGTGGTTTCAGTCACCCAAAGACTGGCTCTTTTTTTGTTTGGGGGGGGTCGTACTTTTACAGTTATTAATGGTATTTATTGTGTAATTAGTATTCTCTTTAGAAATTCCCTACCTATTTCTATGTCTTCAAGAGTTTTAGTGATTCTGCTTTCCAAAATATTAAGTATCTGTCTTCACACTTAGTTGTAATCCACTTTTACTTTAGTTTGGTACATGGTGAGATATGGGTCTAGATTCAATCTTCTGCATGTAGATAGATTTCTCAGTGACATTTGTTAAAGAGGTGATTTCTACTGCAGCACATGTTTTTGGTCCAGTTGTCAAAGATTAGAGGAGGGCTGCACATGCCTTGGTTTTTTCCTGCATCATTTACACTATTCTTTCGATCAACATGTCTGTTTTTGAACAGTGCCATGCTGTTTGGACCAATGTACCTTAGGAATATAACATGAAGTGTGGGTTTGTGATGTCTTCTGCTTTGATCCTGATGTGAAAATTTTTTATTTATCCTGAATTTCTTTTGATTCCACATAAATTTTAAGATTGTATTCTCTAGTTCTGTAAACAATGCTATTTTGTATTTTGATTTGATTACATTAAATATATACATTGGTTTTAGAACTGTGTCCACTTTAAAAATATTTTTTCTGTCTATACAAAAACAGAACATATCTTTGAAATTTTTTGATATCATCTTCAGTTTTGTTTTCAGAGTACTATAGTTTAGGTTGTAGAGGTTTTTCACTTCTTTTATTAGGTTAATTCATAAACATTAAAAATTTTGATATTCTGAATGTTATTTTTTCATTCATTATATAGTAAATCATTATTGGTATACAGGAATGTTATTGCTTTTAGTGTGTTGTTTTTGTATCCTTTTGTATTATGGAATCTTATTGTTAACTCTAGAAATCTTTTGGTTGAATTTTTTGGCACAGAGGTAAATGGAGCACATGACAGAGAAATATATTATCTGTCATCATGAAGGAGTCTCAAAATAGTAGCCAAATAAAGAGCAAAGAGGACTACACAGCATTACAGAACACACTCATGGTTGAATAAAAACTCCTCTCACTACAGACCCAGTTAATGAGGAAAAATGTGACCAAGAAAATACTGGACTACACCAGATGTACATAAGCCAACATGGAAAACTACTGTTGGCACTATAATTGCTGTAAGTGAATACATCCAAGGACACAGCCCCATGATAAGCACAGTCAGCACGGCTAATGAACACACTGTAACACTGAGTCAGGCAAACAGGCCCTGCGTAAACACAACTCATAACTAGCAGCCAGGGTCAATCTTTGGGGATGGCTACATAAAATCACAAAAATGTGCTGGAAGTAACCTTAATTGATTTGTTCACCTGTACCATGATTCTGTGGATTTTTATACAAATTTATATGAAACATAAAACAAACAATTCACTTCTAAATTGTTCTTCGATTCTTCAGATGTCAAGATTCTCTACATTTGGTTTCAAAGAAAATCCCCATTTTATTGTTGCATCATAAAAGCAACAAACCCTTGCGGTAGCTTCCAAATAATTAAAACATTTTGCTGCAAAATAAGCACAAAGAGAGTTCAGGGAGAATCCTGCTTCACTGCAGTTCACGAGGAAATCCACATTCAGAAGATTAAACAGATTGTGACATTATTCTGCATTCTCACTGTTCCTGTGCAGGCCAGAGTTACACATCCAGGTAAGGAGCACAGGAAACATGAAAGCTAGGAAATTCAAATCTGAACCTCCATGCATCATACTTTGCCATGCCTCTGAATAATACTATTCCTTCTCCTTCAGTTCAATTCTCAACAAAGATCAACTCTCACTCAAAAAGATTGAAGTTTGAACTATACTTTTTATAAAATTCTTTTCTGAATTCCAAGTTATTTGCTGAAAAGTGAACAATTCCTTAACAAAATTGATAAGTCCATAATTCAATAGTCATACCACCACATACCATAATTCTGACAAATTCAGAACCAAGTACAATCAAACTGCTCCCACAGTAAACTGCACTCCAAAGCATGTGCTGTTGTGTTTATCATGAATTATCATAATGAAGTTATCAAGAGTGACACACTGAAGTTATCCTATTAACAAAAATTAAGATTTTCCTTGTCCTGAGTCCTGTGATTCATTCCAGAAATTAAAACAAAAAATGGGAGGGTAAATTGTGAGAGTCTTTCTTTGACTATGCTTGGTAAAATGTCAGACTAAAACACAATCTTGACTAGCATAAGAGCTAATGGTTCTAGTGGAACTGTACAAACACACCTGAGAACTCAGACTTTAACTTGAGACAGTGTCAGAATTTAATGAAATTTAATGACATGGTTTTTATCTCCAGAGGTGAAGAGCTTGTTGAAGACATAGAAACTACAGTATACAATTGCAAGTTTTATGGATAAAATCAGTGCTATTCAGCTCACCTTGTGTATGACAATTTACATTGCACATGCTTGCTACATGGCAACTCACCAGAGTTCAGGGAAAGCACACTATAACTTAACAACTTCTCGGGGTCTACCCAAAAAACCTGTGTTCCTTAGAGTATGTTCTTTAGGCAGCTAGAACAAACTCTATACTATCAGACATCTGGCCATGAAGTCATACATAACCACAATGCTGAAGAAACCTAGTAAATAGTTCACAATATTTATGTAACCTGATGAAGGCTTTCTTTTTTATGTGCCAATGACACTTGTAGTTACGGAGTCAAGTGAGTTCATACAGATTACCTGCAAGATTACATAGATGTTCAGAGAGTATCAAATCTAAAACCAGTAAGTTATCCCTGAAAATGCTGACACAGTGTAGTATTATACAAATTCCATCTGAATTTTTCATGTCCATGTTCAAAAATATTTGGTCCACATATTGTACTTTCTTGTTTTTAAGCTGAGTTTTCACATAGCTTTCTTTATTTCCCAGAACTTCCTAAGCCAGCCCATGAAAACATGGCTTTTTGGATACACCACCCTTGGTCAGTGCACCATATTCAGTCTCCCTGAATAACAGACTGGACACAGACTGACAATAAGTTAACACACTAAAATGTCCAGTCCAAGAATCCAGTCCTCTATCTGAAGACACAAGTGTGCCTTTTGTCCCATTTTAGCTGTGTGAAAAGAGAATGTATTCAATTTCTCTATCAGGTGATTCACGAAGAACTACTATGTCAAATACAGGTGGGGCTCCTGAGGGTATTATGAAGATAAAACAATCTAGTGCACAATATGTCCTACATAGGAACTTCTAAGTATGTATACAGGTTTTGAATTTAAAGTGCTTTCAGGAGAAATAATTCCAATAGAGAAAGCCAGATGATGACACAAGGTTAAAGCAATAAGGAAGGTTCCCATAATCAAAATAAATAAAATAGCAATGGAAATGTTTTCCCTTCAATCTTGCACATACTTGGTGCCTTGAGTTTTAACTATTTAGCCCCATGTCTTTTCATTGAAAATTCCCCCCCATCCGCTTGTCTTGGTGATATAATATAAACAGTATGATCAGAGTGGGGCACCTCTATAATTAAAAAAAAGAAAAAAACCCAGAATGTTTTTCCCTTTTCCAAACAGTATTATACTGTTATAATTTGATTGCTCAGGAAAAACTGATTAATACATTCAAAACAAGAAACAATCTGAGTGCCATGATCTACAGAGGACTATAAGAAGAGTTGTAAGACGCTGCTTGAATTGGAAAGAAAGAAATCCTCATCAAGCCAAAGGTTAATTGAAGATAAAATGTAATGAAAAGGCATAGAATACACCAGATTAACCGAACATCAAGGCTAAGCCTTGGATCCTTTAAATCTGCGTAACACACATACAGTGATCTGTATTTGGGGAAATTTATGTAATCCAAGCCAAATTAATAACAAAACACGAAATACTTCATGTAGTTTACTGAACACAGGACAGTGTAAATCAATGGTGGTTCACCCATGGTGTCCTGTTTCTGACAGAGCAGTGACTCGCCGCTGCTACCCACCACCATGAGGAAGAATTGTACTGTGTTCCACTAGTGTGAACAATGAGTAAATTTCAAAAAGATTTACACTAAATAACTTTTCTTCTTCTCTTCATTACTGGAGACTTAACGCGGGGCCTCATGCACATGAGACAAGTTAGTTGGGAATGAAACATTTATTTCATTTGAAAAAGGGTCTTGCCCATTTATCCAGGCTGAGCATGGTGAATTAATACTCTTGTTAAGTTTCCCAAGCTGCTGGAATTAAAGATGTGGAGGACCAGGCCTCAGTGACTTTTATTTTACCCCAGCACTGAAATCCTGCTAAGTCATCATGACTGCAGAACCCCAATCTTAAACTAGCAAAGTACCACACATCTGTGTTCCCAACAGTCAAAGAGAGGGAGACTATCAAACTTTCTCCAAACCCTAGGCAACTTAGTAAGACGTGGCTTCAAAAATTAAAACAAAAAACAAAGAAAAAAATAAAAACTTGGGGTGATGCAGCTCAGGGTAAAATTCCTAAATTCACTCCTCGCTGTAAGGAAAAAGATCAAACACACCTGCAAAGCTTTTGTATCTTTCCAATTCTACGTTTGAAAATAGGGTAGCTGATGTCCACCCTATTTTTAAATCTACAACAAATACCAGTTTCCTAATATCTAATTTTACTTCAAAAATTATTAAGTAAGCTGACTGGTAGCCATAGAAGAAATTATTTACCTATTACTAAGCTCTTCTACTTTCTTTAGTCCTGTAACTTTTGACCTAATCTCAGAACAAGCCAGGAGACAACCCTTCATTATCACACTAAGAATAATGTGACTTCTGGAGAAGTTTATGTTGTAGTTGCTGATTTTTGCTATCTTGCCAAATCACCTGCTCTCCCATTTCCTTTTTATTCCCCTTTGCTCTTGCATATTTAAAAAAAATTATTCGATTTATTCTTATGCCAGCAGACCTTACTATGGGAATTTACCCTTACTTCTGTACGTGTTTTATATAAAAATCTCATTCAGTGTTTCAATTTTAAAACAATGTCTATAAACAGAGTACAAAGGAATTACTTCAGAAATGAGGCTCCTTTCCCTTTACAGTTATACCAATATCACATGTACACCTCCCTGTTCAATGCATATCTCAGTATGGGTTTAATAGGCAGCTCCCTCCAGGAAGTTCTCCTTGGCAGGAACATTTTGCACTCCCTTCATAATACATTAACATCACGTCCATCTTTCTCAGCATTCTAAACTAACGAAACTCTCATTTAAACTGTCAAATTACAAGGAATAGTTTATTTAGTTACCTCATAAATAAAGCATCTAGCTAGGGTCGGGCCTAACACAGAGTATGGAAGTTAGTCATTTCGATAAGAATTAAAATAAGAATTGAGAATTACCTAGGATTTTGGACCAAAAGCAAATTTTCTGCACAATAGGTAATGTAGCCTTCTCCCTTGGAAGAGAGAAGCAACTCCTTACTATACTTCAGTTTCCAGGAATTTAAAACACAAAATATCCAGTGTTTCTCTAAAACCCCAGCTTCACTTTAAAAGTGTACGCTTAGGAAATGGATGAGACAGCCTGAGCTCAAAGTGGTTTAAATCCACAGAGCCCTGGGTGACAAGCGGTCACTAAACACCTGAGCATTTACTGGCCATAATTAGCTCTGGATAGAGAAGCCACAGGGCCACTCACTCGGGGCACTTCTGGAATTCACGGAGCCAGTCTTATTTCCAATAAAATCCCTCCTAACTCCCTTGTTTTGGTTCGTGATTTCATTTCTCAATATTGTGACACTATGAACTCTGTTCTTGCAGTAACATCATTACTGGACGTCTAACATAAAAATTAAAGCAATGAGTTTTTCATTGCTAAATATGAAACTCGGGGTTTCTTCTTAGGGTCTGCTCTCTGCAGACCAATAAAGCCACACAGGGAAGGACCGTGGGGCAGCAGTGTCACAGCACAGTGTCTGCATGCTGTGGACCCAGCACTGTCCCTGCCTGGCCAAAGGAGAGACGTGTCACAGGGTGATGCAGCACCCAAGACTAGGGAGACCTCGGCGCCTTCAGCTGAGAAAGGGGCGGTAAGGAGATCGCCACAGCTGTTTCTGACCACTTCCGTCCGGAACTCACCCTACTCCATCCCATCCCCAGCTCCCGTCCCACAACGTCACCATTGCGTGGCTTGAAGGTCTCCCAGGATCCTTCCAATGCAGTCGGCAAACAGGAGAAGTTAGAGAAAAAGGCGGTGAAGTCAGCAGCTTTCAGCAACTCGCTCACGGTACGCACTTCGGCGCCATGACACCGGAAGTGCCCTCCCCCTCGGCCCACTTGATTGGGTAGTTCAAACAGGCCGCCTTCGTCTCTGATTGGCTCCTGCTCTATTTCCTGACAGCTGAGCTGAGAGTGACAACAGATACAAATCTCTTCCAGCAGCAGTGGAGTGCAAATAATAAATTTTAACCTAGGAAATTCTAGACCAGCCCGTCTCCTACGATGACAGTCTCACCTCCTATGAGGAATGCTTGAATTTAAGATCTTTCCTCCTGGCTTTTCAAGCCCCTGCGGTTTTTTCTTTTTTTCTTTAATTTAAAGAGAATAGGACCGAACAAAACAAAACCGAATAAAGGCAATCAAAGCAAAGCTGTGAAAGTGGTACAGAACTTCAAAACGCGATAATACGAAATCAACAATGGCTACCATAATATAGCTTGCTATCTTCACAATAGTTGTCCATAATATCAAACCTAGTAAAATCAAATAACACAACACTGAAATAAAACAATCAAAACATCACATTGAATAAAGCAAACAACACAACACAGAAAAAAGCAATCAAAACATAACATTGAATAAAGCAAAACAACTGGAACAAAAGAGTGAGAACAATACTGCACATTGTTTTCCTCAAAATAGTTGCTTATGTTACCATAGGAATAAAACAAAACACTAAAATGAAACAAAACATTGAATTTCAAAAACAAGACAGGAGGAAATCCCCCACAGTTGACACAGTGCACACTGCCATCCTCCAAGTAGATGTCCAGACCACCAGCCCCAGGCCTGCAGAGTCAGCCAAACAATACAAGCATCAAGTTATTCCCTTCTCCTCAGTTGCTATCATCTCTGAGTCCTCCGAATCAGCAAGGTCAGGAGATATGCTCTTCCAACTTTTCACCTTTGCACCAGCTGGCTTGTGGGAAGGCCTGGTTTCTCTTCTGGTTGAGGCTTTTTCCGATCAGCATTTCAGAGCCTGCTTCATGGGAAGGCATGGTTTCAAATCATCTAAATTGTTACAATTCAATTTTCTTTCTTGGATATGCAAGTAGTTATTGCCTTCCCACAGAAATTTTTGTTATATATATATATATATATATATATATATATATATATATATATCATCACTTATTACATATTACAAGGATTGGCTCCAATAGGTAGGAAGCTTCACTTGGTCTCAGAATGATGTCCCTGTGTGTGTGTCACCACCATTACACAGCCATGACCTCAGCAGTCACTGTCCTCAGCTACAAAGAAAACTAGTTATTGTACATTTCCTAAAATAAAACTGTGCTTCTAGAAGAAAAACTCACATTTTGAAATTCCAAGAAAAATTATATTCTCATCTTATTGACTTGTTCCCTGATGCATGAGGAAGTTGAAAACAGTGAGGACCTGAGGCCATGATGGACAGTCCAGACAGTGCAAGTGAGGGGTATAAACTTCCAGAGTTTTTTCAAGCTGGTCCTGACTCTTGCAAGTCTCTGGACAGGCATCTAGGAAGGAGATCATCACCTTGAAATCACAATGGTCCATTCCTTTCCTGATGTACCCTAAACACTCACTGCTGGAAGTGGCCACCTATTATAGGACCAAATCATGTTTCTTGTCCATTTTGGTGAGCCCAGGAACTTGTACATTCTTTACTTGACTGTGAGATCTCAGGGCTCTTACCCAAGCACCAAGGTTCCCACAAAAATTCAATGCCTTCTGATTAGCTAAGATGAGAATGGTGCTTGCAGGAGGATAACCACTTTTCTGTAAGCATCGCAAGAGCAAAAAGGACTCTCCTCTGTGATGGAGAATGTTTCCTCTATGTGGTCCAGTGGCCCCCAAGATTATATTCTCTTTATTCTGTCAGATTTCTTCACCTCAAATGGAGATAGAAAAGTAGTTGGTGCTGTTCCTGCTGTGAAAATCAATGAGTCTATCAACATTATCATACAAAGGATGTATGTTAACAGAATAGTAGAGAATAGTTACAGTTAGAATCCTTGCTTTGTACCTTGTCACACAATCACACCAAAACTATCTTCTTCTACTATCAATTCTGTATTCTCCAGCCTTCAGTAAGCACCTCAGCAGGTCATGCTTCTCTTCCTGGTGGAGTGACTATATCTTCATTCCTGAACTTTCTGGAACATTTGTCATCCTGTTTGGTGTGGGTTTTTGTAGTTCTCATTGACTTTAATAATAGGGCATGGACAGGAGATGCCCTAAGTGATTTTCTGTACTCCAAGTGTGTTCTTTCTTTTCTCCACTGTAGAGTAATAGTCTAACTTTTTCTTGATAGTTTGGATCAATCTCTCCTGCTGCAATATCACTCCCTTTTTAGCTTGTTTCCTCAGAAGCATGAGGAGCCCCAAATGCCCAAGGTTAAGCCTCAGCTTTCAGTTCTTTTTTTTTTAGTGAGAAAAAGATATTTTTATAGCAAACATTGAAATAATTTGTATATGCTTTATTAAGCATTATTTTCCAAATAATACTAAAATATTTCATCTGCTAAAAAATTAATAGAATCTCACTTTTTTTTTTGTACCAGAGATGGAACTCACAACCTCACTCTTACCAGGCAAGTGTTTGAGCCACTGAACTAAATCTCTGGCCTATATAATCCCACTTGAATCCACCACTTCATGCAATTAGTTTACATACTTTTCTTTTTTGAAATAGGGTTTCCACTACGTAGTCTAGGCTGGCCTAGAACTAATAGCAATCCTCCTGGCTCAGCCTCCTGAGTGCTGAGATTAGAGGGGTGACCCACCACTCCAGGTTAGATTACATATTTTATTTTGTAATTTTTATTTTACAAAGAATAAAACCAAGCAAAATAAAACAGAATAAAGCCAATCCAAACAAAATAGTGTAAGTGATACAGGACCTAAAAACAAGATAACAGGAAATCAACAATGGTTACTATAATGCCTCTGTTTCCAAAATAGCTGCCCATAACTTCAGACATAGTAAGAATCAAACAAAACAGAACAGAATAGAATTAATAAAAACAAAACAATGAACACAATAAAATTCTTCACAACAAGATAATGGTAAATCCAAAATGGCTATCATAATATATCTTGCTATCTTTGAAACAGCTGCCCATGTCATGGGATATAATAAAATCAAACAAAACAAAACAGAATAAAACTCATCCAAATATTGGGCTGGGGATTTAGCATAAGCACCTGTCTGGGAAGCAGGAGGTTGTGAGTTTGATCCTGGGTACAAAAAACAAAAACAAAAACAAAAAACAGCCTCACCCAAATAAAACAATGAAAATGATACAGGACTTAAAAACAAGATAAGAAATTAACAATAGATACCATCTTCAGAGGGAGACCCCCCCATAGATGCTACATTGTATGTAGCATCTCTAAATGGATGATCCTCTGAATAGATGATCAGACTACTGACTTAGGCCTCCAAAGTCAGTGAAGCACTGAACACTACAAGTACTGATTTGTATTTTACCTTAATAGCTATCATTGCAGCCTGTTTCTCCAGATCAGCTGGTCATTTATAGGGGGAAGTGGAGGGGAGGGATCTTGGCTCCTTTTGTCTCCCAGCCTGCACACCGGAAGGACCTGATTTCTGGTTCTTCCCCTAGCTGCCCGCCCATGGTACTGACTTGCAGGGAGAGCTTGTCTTCTTGTTCTCCTCCCCCACAGTTCACAAAAGGTGCCAACTCATGGGAAATGGTTGGCGTCTGGTTCTCCCCCCAGCAGCCCATGCATGGCACCAACTCACAGGGAGGGCTTGGCTTCTTGTTCTCTCCCTTGCGCTCTGTGAATGGTGCTGACATACAGGAAAATGCTGGTGATCTGGTTCTCCCCAAAGCAGTCCTGCATGGTGTCAACTCACAGGGAGGGCTTGGCTTCTTATTGGCTTCCAGTTTTCAGTTCTATCAAATTATCATTGTGCTGCACAGTACAAGCCTTCTGCCTATCGTGAGCTAAGTATTATTTGATGCACTGAGTCATAACTTGGATGTGCAACACAATAGTCTATCATTAAGTGGAACTTAATGGAACATGATGGACACAGCAGATTCAGAGGGTACAAGCAAGTTACATAAAGAAGTTACACAAGATACAGCTGGCTCCTACTCCTGAATAATTACATTGTTTCCCAACATGTCTCAAAGGACAGATGGGGAGTACAATTTGAACCACCACAGAGGATAAAAACAAAGGCTAGGCACTGTATCCTGAGGGTTCTGTATCCCATGCAGGAACCATCAGCAAGTGGACAGCTGCAGCATTACAACCCCTTACCTGGACATCCCTTATGCAGGTGTGAAGGGAAATCTTCCCAGTGGGCAGAACTTTCGGCAGTGCACCTGGGAGGACAATTTGCCTGGCAGGAAAGATAGCCAGATATGCAACTGTATAGGCAATTATCTCATCAGGTGTCAAGAACTTGGAGAACCATAACTGGAAAATTGGTGACAAAGATATTTGGGGAAGTGGTATGTGGATAAATCTGTATTATATAAATATATATATATATATATATATATATATATATATAGGCAAAGGATGTAAAAATATTTGTATTCCATTTAGACACTCACCAAAAAATGACCTCAGCAGACTTTAACAAGTGGATAAAATGACCTGTCTTATAAAACAGTTGTCAGATTCTCACTTCAGACACATCTTTAATTGCCCAGAGGACTCATACACAGAGTGACTCTGGAGGATTGAAGGTTATGTATGCTCAGCAACAGGGACTCCTACTCAAGAAGCCACATATGGTTACAGCCTCTGCTGAATGTGCCCATGTGACCTCAAGCTGAGACCAACACTGATTGTTCAATATGGCATCATACCCTGGGATGATCAGCCTTTCACAGGCTGATCAGATTGAACTGCTTCCCTCAAGGAAATGAGGGTGTTGTGCTTACTGGTATACTTAATTCTGGATATGGTTTTGCCTTTCCTGCCTGTAATGCTTCTGCCAACTCTCCCATCCATGGATTCACATAATGCCTTATCAGCTATCTTGGAATTCCACACAGCATTAGATCTCATTACCAAGGAACAGATTCCTATATGGTAGCCAAAGATGTGAGGCGATGGGCTTACCATGCTCCTCAATACCCAGAAGTAGATAGGTTGATAGAAAGTTGAACTGGTCTTTTGAGGACACACGTGTAGCACCAGTTAGGTGGCAACAGCTTGCAGGGCTGGGTCAAGGTTTTTCTTCTGTATCTGATTGTGTGGGTAGCCATTGTAAGCCAATCTCTTAAATCCTTATACATATCTTGCATTAAACCTGTTTCTCAAATAAGTACTGATACAATCATGGTCATTCTGATCTGTTTAAATTAAAGACAGTAGCAAGGTTTATTTTTTGTACAAGTGTTGATAAAATTAACAAAAAAAACGAACTTACGACACTATAAGCATGAAAAGTAAAATGCTGATAAGAAAACAAAATTTTATGTAAATCATAATATTGAGAATGACATGAAAGCAAAATAGATGAAATTATTTGACATAATCATGTTGGAATATTCAGGTACTTTGTTAGGATATGAAAAAACAAAACATTTGCTAATCTATGAACTGTCTGAACACTGAACTTTTCAAAAACTCATATTTATATGTCTGTAAATATGCATAAATATATATATTATCAAATTGAAAATTATCATTTTAAACACAGAATATGAATTATATACACCAAGAATATTAAAATCAAAGCTAGTGGGAAATTCCATTTAAAAAATTAAAAGAATTTATTTTTTAAGAGTCTTATCTCTCCCAATACTAAATACAAAATCAAAACTACATAAATAATAACCCTACTTGGAATTGAGAAATAATTTTTATTTCCCTTGTTTAATTAGAAGATATTAAATATTAAGCTCAGTCAATGGCACATAAAAATGTATTGTCTCTCTCTGTGTTTCTCTCTCTCTCTCTCTCTCTCTCTATATATATATATATATATAAAATTTTGGCACTGGGAATCGAACTCATGACTTCACACTTGCCAGGCAGGTGCTTATGCCACTGAGCTAAATCCCCAGCCCTTATGTCCATATTTTTATAGTAAAGACTACAGATACATAGTTCAAATATTTACAAGTGACTTGCTGAAAAACATAGAATAAATTCTAGGATATCACCATCTGGAAATGTATTTAATGAAAAGTTTATGAAGAAATATTGACATCAAATTTTTCGTTTAATTTCCATAGTTCTTGGACTACTTGAGGAATTTTCACAGGCTTTTCAAAATAGACTTACATGTATATGGTTTTCCCCCCGTGTAACTTCATGTGGTTGATAAAAACTGTCTTCACTGACTGCTTTCCCTATATTGCTTATATACAAAGGGTTCCTTCCCACTATGAGATCTATTGTGTATAAAATGAAGATTTATTAGCAAATCTTTCCCATATGGTTTACATACATAGCGCTTCTAATCTCTGTGAGTTCTTTCATGTTTTTGACAATATTTGTGTGTAGTGAATGCTTTACCACACTGCTTACACACAAAAGGTTTCTCCCCTGTGTGACTTTTTGCATGTATGGTATAAGAACTGTTTGTAGAGAATGCTTTTCCACATTGCTTGCACACAAAAGGTTTCTCCCCAGTGTGAGTTTTCACATGTTGTTGACAATATTTGTGTGTACTGAATGCTTTCCCACATTGTTTGCACTCATAAGGTTTCTCCCCACTGTGAGTTCTTTCATGTCTTTGACGATCCTTGTGTGTAGAGAATGCCTTCTCACATTGCTTGCATACAAAAGGTTTTTCCCTTGTGTGAATTTTTTCATGTATGTTATAATAACTCTTTGTGGTAAATGCTTTTCCACACTGTTTGCACACATAAGGTTTTTCCCCTGTGTGACTTTTTTCATGTATATTGTAAGAACTCTTTCTAATGAATGCTTTTCCACATTCCTTGCACTCATAAGGTTTCTCCCCAGTGTGAGTTCTTTCATGTATTTGACAATAACGGTGTGTAGTGAATGCTTTGCCACATTGTTTACATACATATGGTTTCTCACCACTGTGAATTCTTTCATGTCTTTGACAGTGACTGTGTGTGCTAAATGCTTTCCCACATTGCTTACATACATAGGATTTCTCCCCAGTGTGAATTATTTCATGGCGTCGACAGGTACTGTGTACACTGAATGCTTTTCCACACTGCTTACATACATAGGGTTTCTCTCCAGTGTGAATTCTTTCATGGATTTTACAGTTACTGTGTCTGCTGAATGCTTTCCCACATTGCCTACATGCATAGGGTTTCTCCCCAGTGTGAATTCTTTCATGGATTTTACAGCTATTCTGAATAGTGAATGCTTTCCCACATTGCTTGCAAACATAAGGTTTTTCTCCTGTATGAATTTTTTCATGTATGTTATAATAACTCTTTGTAGTAAATGCTTTTCCACACTGCTTACATACATATAGGTTCTCCCCAGTGTGAATTCTTTTATGTCTTTTACAGTTACTATGTGTGCTGAATGCTTTCCCACACTGCTTACATACATAGGGTTTTTCACCAGTGTGGGTTTGTCTATGTTTATGAAATGAAGACTTATCAACAAATACTTTTCCACATTGCTTACATAGATAGGCTTTCTTCTCAATGTGAAATCTTTCATGGATTTTACAACACCTTCGTGTATTGAAAGTTTTCCCACATTGCTTGCATACATATGGTTTCTTCCCAGTGCGAATACTTTCATAAATTTGAACACCACTGGGAGTCCTGGAAGCATTCACATTCTTCTTATCTACATTGGTCTTCTTTCCAGGATGAGTCCTTTCAGTACATTCAGAGCAGGTTTTCCCACACTGTTCATATTTAGAAGGTTCCTCTCCAGTCTTTGTCATACCATTCTTAAAAAAAAACTGGAAAGCACTGAAGATTTCTCCATGTTCATTACATTCATTCTGCTTGTCATCCAGTTCCAAATTCTCATCTGGCTTCTGGCCAATGAAAGGTAAAACAGGCACATTTCGTGATAAATGCCCATTCAGGGGCTTTCTACAAGCAAGGTTTTCAACTGGTTTTGAAGCAGTTTGTTGCCTGTCCAAATTAGCATCTGGAGACCAAAGGAATATATTTCTGTACTGATTCCAAGATTTATATTCATACCATTTTGCTACTTCTTCATTACTGTAGAGATAGAAGAACAAAAATATCAATCACACAAAAAAGGTCTGCATATGAATACTTTACCAGAACAGGTTTTTGTTTGATGCCAGCTAAAATACTATGGGAATGAACTGACTGAATGCCCTGGAGGATACCACCAAAACATCCATTCCCTAAAGGATGGAGTTCATTTGAGAATTCTAAATTAATAAATACTTGCAATACTTAGGGTCTAGTTTCATTTATATCATTGATACATATATGGATTACAAATGGATCATTTTTTTTTCTATTTTATTTTAAAGAGAATAAGACAAAAGAGGTCAGTACAGAGCAGATCGGAACCGGACAACATAGGCAACACAATACTTAACCTTAAGACAACCGGACATTAACAATAGCTATCACAATATTTCTTTCTCTGCTATAGTTGAGCATAGTTTCAAATACAATAATATCAAACATAACAAAGAAATATAAAACCATTCAAAGAGTGAAAGATTTACAGGGCATTCTGAACCAAATAACAGAGAATGATCAATGGGTACTATAATATCTCATTTTTAATAAAAAATTTTGTTTATACTTTCACATATATTCAAATCCCAATAAGACACAATGTGATAGATAGAATCAATGGAAATAGAAGAATAGAAGCTTGGTAGGACTTCTAAGAAGGACAGTATTAAATCAGCAATAGCTGTCATAATGTTTTGTTTTGACACCTTTTTCCCTATCAGTCTCTGCTCCTCTCTTTATCCTGGTTATCTTCCCATCTCCAATAAGCTAGCCTGTCTCTTCCCTATCACTTCTTAATTTTATTCCCTAATTTAAGTACGATATTTTTCTTCCTTTTTTTTTTTTTTTGGTACTGTGGATCCAACTCATGACCTTGTGCTTGCTGGGCAGGCGCTTACACCACTAAGCTAAATTGCCAGCCCAATATTATTCTTCTTTATGGCTGAATATATAGCACATTTTTCCACTGCTGAGTATTAAAAATAAGAGCTTTAGCATTAAATTACATTTCTAGAATTTTATTTCCTATTTTGAGCTTCACCTTGGTCATTAATTTGCTAAGTATGAGCTTTACGCTTTCACCCTGCTCGCTCAGCTGAACAGAATACTAGGATTATAAGGCAGCACTGTGTTGCGCCTACCCACACACATGCTCTTTTCCATGCATTCCATCTGGGCTGTTAGGAGAACTGAGGTATTGTGAATTAGTTCCACAACTTAGGCATTGTGAGTACCCATGCACACCATGCTTTGTGCACGAGTATGCATATACAACTAAAATACAGGAATTTTAAATTGTTTCAGAATATACTTAGGGAGGTTTGCCTGAATCACATGCAAACTCATATTTTTACATCTGACACATTTGTTAGTGATTATCAAAATGTTCTATTTTATATTCCAACAAACAACATATGATAGTGCCTTCTAGCTATTTTCAAACATGAATGCAGCCAATTCTCTGGAGGATACTTTGAAAACATCTATCATTACACTAACATTAATTTGCATTTTGAATATAGTTTCCAGTTTAGCAATGCTTTAGATAATGTTTGTTTTATATTCATATATATAAGTAAACAGATAACTTGAAGATGAGTTTCTGTTAATGTTCAAAATTTATTGCTTTCATATAATGTTTATGCACAATACCTAAATGCACACTCACACATTTTCATGATGTTGAGCACAAAAGAAGTTTTTCATACTGATGTATGGATAATGTCTCTTGCTGCATACAATTTCTACCAAGTCAGTTTCCTATATTGGAATAATTCCCTATTTAAAGACAGCTTATACAAAAAGCAATCTGTAGGCATACAAGAAGAATTTTTGTGAGATTAAATAAATGTGAACATAGCCTCATTTGTTGAATTTCCTTGGTTGTAATATTTCTGCTAACATACCAAATCTTAGGGGAGATTCCTTTTTGTTGTGAATGCAAATTACCTTAGATTTCTTGAGAAATGTTTGTATTCTTCTTCAGTTTGCTGGTTGTTCCCGGTTCTTCCTGAATTGGATCCATAGAAATTAAAAAAAAATCACTACATCATACAAAAATTAGCAGATAGCAGTTAGATTCATGATATAATGTAAACAGACCTGAGATACTCAAAATATTTTCACATTCTATTTAATGTCACTATCAGTGAGCAAGAACCAATGTTCTCTGATTACATAAATGAGAAAACAACATCATCCTTACCTATAGCAGTCATATTCTTAAATGTTTCCCACATCACATCTCTGTAGAGCTCCTTTTGGAATGGATTCAGCAGAGCCCACTCCTCCATCGTGAAGTTCACAGCAACATCCTCCAAGGTTACTGGTTCCTAAATAATAAGATATATTTCCTGAAAGAAGGTTAAGATTTACACCTTGAGATATTTGAATGCTTGTGAAAGTTGAACTGAGCTTGGTTCTTCCAAATATTAACTCCTTGTTTTGGTCACCAAACCCATGTGTGTACACATAATTTCACATAGCAATTCTGATGCTACATTGCAACTTACTGCTGCAGTAATGGCACAATAGTAGTGCCAGCTGCCTAAAAGGGTCACAGATATTGTATCTGTGTACTGTTTTTAAACAGAGCTTATAGAAGGACCCTGCAAATGGCCATTCACAAAACACAGAATAGATAAATATTTAATTAATTTTTCTGATAGACCAAAGTCTATACCTCTTCAAATCTGACTTCATAGAATTAAGTCATTCTTTCTTTGATTGTAATTAAATATTGTGAACCCCAACAAAATGAATCCACCAGGAAATGCAAACAATTACACAGAGGAGAAAAAATGAGAGCCAACAACAGGAAAATGACATGACAAAGATAAACGAATGCACATCAGTTATAACCATCAACGTTAATGGTCTCAATTTACCAATCAAAAGAAACAGACATGCAGAATGGATTAAACAGCAAGATCCAACAATATGCTGCATACAAGAAACACATAATTCAAAAACAAATTTTCACACTAAAAGTCAATACTCCATGTGAAAGGAACTCAGAAAAGAGCAGGGATAGCTATACTATTAGCAGACAAAATGGATTTTAACTCAAGACTTATTAAGAGAGACAAAGAAAATCACTATATCCTTGTAAAGGAAATAATTCAAGAGGAAAGGAAAACAATGGTACATATATATGCAAAAAAACATCAGTGCACACAACAATGAAAAGCACTAATATGATTATAATAGGGAACACATCAATACAGCACTATCACAGAGACAGACCACCTAGACAAAATCAACAATGAAATATTAGAACTAAACCAAACTTTTGAACAAATAGATATAGTTGATGTCTACAGAGTGTTCCACCCCATAATATCAGAATACATATTCTCAGCTATACACTTTCTCCAAAATAGACAACATACTAGCTGACAGAACATGCTTAAGTAAATACAAAAGAAGTGAAGTTATCCCACACATATTATCACAACAGTGCAATGAAACTGGAAGTGGCAATGAAACCGTAAGAACTTCAAAGACACATGAAAATTAACATGCTCCAAATCACAGAAATCAAAGAAGAAATTAGGCTGTAACTTGAGACAGTGTCAGATATCACTGGAACTACTATGTCAGAGATGCAGAATTTGTTCTAGGCATAGAAACAAACTACAGTACGGATTTGCTAGAATTGTGGAGCAGTCATGGTGGCACATGCCTGTAATCTTAGCACTCAGGAGGCTAGGACAGGAGGGTTGCTATAAGTTTGAGACCAGCCTGGGTTACAAAGTGAGCTCAAGAGTAGTTTAAATGCATAGTGAGATCTCATCTCAAAAAGACCACACACACAAAAGTGTTGTAGCTAAAATCACTGCTATTCATCTCTCCTTGTGTATGACAATTTACACTGTCCATGCTTCATCCCCCATTAGTCCCAAAGCTGGCAACTCACGGCAGTTTAGGCTAAGCACATGACCACACAACAACTTTTCTGGGTTTTTCCCAAAACACGTGTATCTCACAGTGTGTTCTTTAAGCAGCTGGGACACACTGTATACAATTAGATATCTGGCCATGAAGTCACTTATCCTCACTGCTACAGACACCTCGTAAATTTCTCATGGTATTTATATAAGCTGTCAAAGACTTTCTTTATTATGTATCAATGACACTAGTACACATAAAATCAAATGAGTACATAAATATTACCTGCAAGATTGTGTAGATGTTCACACAGCACAATGTCTGAAACCAATATATCTCTGACAATGTTGATGCAGTGTAATACTATACAAATTGCATCTGAATATATTAAAAAATACTTGGTCCTCATATTGCACATTCTTGTCTTTTACACACTTGAGTTTTCTCATTGTTTCCATTATTTTCCAGAACTTCCTAAGCCAGCCCACAAAGACATGGCTCTTTGGCTACATCACTCTTAAAGGATATACTACAATTCAGTCTATATAAGCAATACAAGTAATGGACACTGTATGGACACATGTAAGGACATATGAGAAATTAATGAACTAAAATGTCCCAGTGGAGTGGATAGACCACTACAGGAATTTAGATTATCTGAAGACAAAAGTGTGCCTTTTTTCTTATTTTAGGCATGTGAAATGAGAATGCATTAAATTTCTCTATGGGTGAATTATCAAGAACTACTATGTCAAATATAAGTGAGGCTCATGAGGCCATCATGAAGATAAAAGAAACTAGTCCACAATATGTCCTGCCCATTGCTAGTGCGTATTTTCTTAGTATATGATAACAGAGTATACACATAGGCCTGGAACTTCAAGTGCTTGCAGGAGCAATAATTCCAGTATAGAAAGGAATATCATGATCTAAGGTTAAAGCACTAAGAACGACTCCCATCATAAGATACATTAAAATTGCAAATGGAAATTTTGTCCTTCAACCTCGAACATGCTTGGTATTTTGAATTCTAACTACTCAGCCCTATGTCTTTTCATTGGAAGTTCCCTTACTAGTCCCTTGTTCTGGTGATGTAATCCAGTGTGATCAGAATCAGGCAATTTTTATAACTTTTAAAAATCAAAACGAAACAAAACAAAACAAAAACCTGGAGTACTTTCCCTTTTTCCATATAGCATTATACTGTTCTCAGAAGTGATTGCACAGGAAAGAATGATTATGCAGTATTCAAGGAAAGAAACTACCTGACGAATGTCATGTTCTACAGAGGACTACCTGTAGAGTTCAAGGAGTCTACAGATACTGCTTGAGTGTGAAAGTGGAAGTATCTTCATCAACTGAAAGGTAACTGAACAGAATTTGAAGCCATCTCCCTACTAAAAGGAGTTGTGGCCACTCTCTACTAAGGTTCTAAGCTTCCAGGAACTTAAAATATCCAGTGTTTTTCCAAAATTCTAGTCTTTTTCAACAGTGCATGCTGAGGAAATGGGTTAGAGAGCCTGAGTCCAAAGTGGTGGTTTTAAATACAGAGCACGTTCTGACAGGTGGTCACTAAATAAGTGAACGTTCACTGGGCTCTGCTTATCTGTAATTAGCTCTGGATAGAGAGGCCACAGGGCCACTCACTCGGGGCACTCCTGGAAGTCACGGAGACAGTCTTATAACTTCCAATAAAATCCCTCCTGACTGCGTTCTTTGGGTTCGTGACCTCATTCCCCAATGCTGTGAGACCACGAGCCCTGTTTATACAGTAACACCGTTCAGAGTAAAGATCTCACGTGAGAAATTGAAGCGATGACTTTTCCATCGCTGAGGAAGGATCCCAGGGTACCCCAAAGTCCCTACTCTCTGCAGACCCCGCGAGATTCACCTCCGCCTGGGCCGCACAGGAAGGGACCGTGGGGGCAGTAGTGTCACAGCACAGTATCTGCATGTTGCGGACCTAGCAATGGTCCTGCCTGTGCAAAGGGAAGACGTGTCAGAGGGTGATGCAGCGCCCAAGATCAGGAGACCTTGGCATCTGCAGCTGAGCAGGGGGGCGGTAAGAAGATCACCACAGCTGTTTCTGACCACTTCCGTCTGACACGCACTCTATTCCACGCCACCCCGACCTCGTTCCACAACGTCACCATTGCGTGCTTAGGTTCTCCCAGGATCCTTCCAATGCAGCTCGCAGCCAGGGGAAATCACAGAACAAAGTGGTCTAGACAGCAGGATCCTCTCAGCAACTAACTCGCGGCATTTCCCGCGGCGCCATGACACAGGAAGTGCCCTCCCCCTCGGCCCACCTGATTGGGTAGTTCATACAGCCCGCCTCCTCGCTGATTGGGTCATATTCTATTGCTTGACAGCTCGCCGGAGACACAAGAAACAGAAACCTCTTACAGCAGGCGTGAAGCTCAAATGATAAACGGTATACTTACTTACTTTTTGTCTTTTTGAGACATATTTGACTATGTAGCTCGAGCTTGCCTTGAGCTCACTTCGTATCTCAGGCTGGCATCGAATTCTCACTGATACTCCTGCCTAAGGCTGCGGCAATCTGGCATTATAGGTGCCATTTCCAGCTCAAAGCTCCTATTTGACAAGAGTTGAGATGAGACCCTTTATAGATCATGGTCACCAGAGTCCTTTTCTTCGCCTGAATGGAATGATGCTATTAATGTGAACATGGGTGACATTTGACTTGGTTGGGCATCTAATAAAAAAGGACTCACTTATGCTTTCTATTACACACGTGGTCACCTGACATTCAACAATATATCATTCAGAAAACGTGTTTCACTAGATTTTAGTAGTATCATCTTAGCCTTTCTACCCTCAATATTATGAGTTTATTTCTGTTTTTATTAATGATCCTAGGTGTGACATTCTGACATAGGAATCCTACTTGTTCATGGTGTATAATTGTCTTGGTTACTTTTCTCATTGGTGAGACAAAACACCTGACACCAAAAATGAAGGAAAGGCTTCTTTAGCTTACAGTTCTTGGAGTTTCAGCCCATAGTCAGCAGGCTCCAAGGCAGGGTGGTGTGTGACTGAAGGTCAACCATTCATAGCGGCTGCAGCAGATTACAAAGTGACCAGAGCGAGAGGGACGAAAAATGTAAAAGGAAAAAGCAAGCTTCTTTCCCTCCCTTATACTGTATGTAAGCTACCCACCCTAGGATGAGTGCAGCATTCACACCAACAATCCTAGCACAAGATAATTAACCAATAACGATTTAGCCATGTAGTCACGGGGCACGGAGGCCAGTGCCCCGTGACTACATGAGGCTTTGAGGGGACACTCAGATACAAAGTATGATAATAATCTCAGTGATTTGCTGCATTCTATTTGCCAGTAACTTGTTGAAGATTTTTGCATCTACATCCATTACGGAGGTTTTTGTTCATTTGTTTGTTTATTTTTTGGTTGAGTCCTTCTCTGGTTTTAGTAGCAGGGTAATACTAATTTCAGGAATAAACTGGAAATATTGTTTCCCTTTCAATTTCATTACAGCATATGAGATGTAGTGGCATTAGTTGTTCTCTAAACTTCTTGTAGAATTCAACAGTGAATCCATCAAGACCTTTGCTCATAAGATTTTAGTTACATTTTCAATTTCATTGATACCAGGTTTCTTAAAAAAATTTTTTTTTTTTTTTGGTTCCGGGGATTGAACTCACAACCTCACACATGCCAGGCAGGCACTTAAGCCAATGAGCTAAGTCCCTAGCCCTAAAGTTTTTTTTTTTTTTTTTTACCTTGATTCTGTTTTGGCAGTTCACGTGTGTCTAGAAAGCTGTCCCTTTGTTCTATCTTTTCAGTCTTATTAGAGTACAGGTTCTTGAAATAGATATTGATGATCTTCTGGATTTATGCAGGATCTATTGTGATTTTCCCCTTTTTATTCCTAATAGCTTGAATGTGAGTCTTTTTCTTCCACTCTTTGATAAGTTTAGTTAAGGCTTTATCAATTTTATTCAATCTTTCAAAAAACTAACTTTGTTTCATTGATTCTTTGCTTTATTTTCTTAGTCTCAATTGCATTAATTTCCGCTGTTATCTAATTTTTCCCTTATGAGCTCCAAAGCTCATTTATTTCATTTATTCTTTTGTTCTAGAATTTTGAGGCTCAACATTAGGTTATTTGAGTTCGTTCTCTTTTCCTGATGTGAGAATTCATCCCTATAAATTTCCCTCATAGCTGGCTAGTAGGAGATCATGAGTTTGATCCTGGTACCAAAAAAAATTCCCTCATTGGACTGCTTTGCTTATGTCCAATACATTCTGGTATGTCATATAAGTGTTAACTGGAGACACTGTTTAATTTCTTCCTTAATTTTCTGTGTGATAATACACATGAGATGATTTCAGTGCCGCCACATTTACTTACATATGTTTCATGGGGTAACATGCAGTCTATTTTAGAGAATGCCCCACATGCAGCTGGAAAGAATGTGTTCTCTAATGTGGGAGTGGACACTCTGTAGACATCTACTAAGTCTGTGTGTTCAAAGATTGTTTAGATTCTAATATTTGCTTGTTGATTTTTGTCCAGTTGATCTATCTGTTTGTAAGAGTGGGACATTAATGTACCCCATTACAATTGTATTCGTTTTTATTTGATTTTTTGTCTTTTAATATTTTTATGAAGTTTGTTGCACTGGCATTTGCTACATATATATTCTATTGTTATTTCTTTTTCTTGGAGTTTTCCCTTAACAAGTATGTAGGGACCTTTTTGTCTCTTTTGACCAGTCTTGGTTTGAAGTTCACACTGATTACAAATAGAAAAACTATCCCTGACTTCTTCTGGGTTACTATGGCTTGGAATATTGTTTTCCACTTTTTGAATTTTAGTGAATGAATTTCTTTTTCAGTAAAATGTACTTCTTGAATGCAGCTTATTGTTGCATTGTGCTTCTTGATCCATTCTGTCAGTGTTTGTTTTGATTGATGAGTGGAGACAATTAATGTTTATGGCAACAATTGATATGTATTGGTTTTCCTTTTGTTGAGTTTCTGTCTTTCCCTTTTGCTCAATGATTTGCCCCGCCTGATGGTTTCTCTTGGTTGGTGTTCTTGGATTGTGGTCTTTGTTTTCTTTCTAATATATCCTTTATAACATTCTGAAGTGTTTATGTTTTGGTGTTTATGAATTTCTTCACTTATTCTTTGTCAGGGAAATATTTTATGTCTTCACTGATTTTCAGATAATTTTGTGGGGTTCATATATCAGAGTTGAAGATTGTTTCTTTCAATGCTTGAAATACCACCCTCCAAGCTTTCCTTGATTTGAGGGTTTGTGCTCAAATCGGCTGTAATTCTTATGGTCTTTCTTTTATAGGTGATTTGCTTCTTTTCTTTCATGATAAAATACTAAATATCTCATGTACTTTGTTGAGCACAGTACTTTGTAATCACTAGTTATTCATCCATGATATCCTATTTCTGAGAGAACACTCATTTATTATTGCTATCCCTCATGATGAGGGAGTACTGAAGCATGTAGCCCTAGTGTGAAAAATGAGTAAAATTCAAAATGATAGCTAAGATTTGTACTAAATATCTTCTTTCTATCTTCAGTATTAAAGATTTAATATAGGGTCTCACGCATGTTAGTGCATGTTAGTTTAGATCCATCAATTTAGAGTGGAGGTACATATCAAACTGGCGATTTCAAATTGAAACAGGGTCTTGCTAATTTATCCAGACTTGATGTGGTGATTTAGTACTCCTGTCTTAGTCTCACAAGTGAATGCCATTAGGTGTGACCCACCATGGAAAGTGGCACATGTCTATCATCCCAAAAGGTAAGGAGATGGAGAAAATATCAGAAGTTTTTCATAGCCTGTGCACCTTACTAAGATCTGGTCTCAGACATTATCTAAAAAATGACAAGTAAAATTTGAGGAAATGCAGCTCAGGGCAAATTTTGAGTTCAGTCCTTGCACAATAAAAGGCATCAAAAAATACCTTGAAATCTTTATATCCAGGAAAAACCTTTTGTTATTCTACTCTAAAGGTGATGCCCTTACATTTTGAAATGCACATCAAGAAGAGTTTCCTAATTTCCAGTTTTACCTCTGAACTGATTAGGTGACCTAATCATTAATCACAAAGGATATGTTTATTCATTCCTAAATTCCACGCCTTCATTTGGCCTGTGTGTGACTTATGCCCTAACCTCCAAAGAAGACAGCAGATGATCCTTCATTTAGTGTCACATTAAGAAAAATCTGAAGGAGACTTTACAGCTGCCATTGCTGATTTTAGCCATCCTCTAAGAGCCCTTGCAGTCCCCTTGTCTTTTTACTTCCCTTTGCCCTTGCTTTTTCAAAAACCCTATATTTCAAAGGCTGGGGATTTAGCTTAGTGACATAAGTGCCTGCCTTGCAAGCATGCAGTCGTGACTTCGATCCCTGGTACCAAAAAAAAGAAAAAAAGAGAAAACTTTTATTTTATTCATTTACATAACTATCCTTTAGGTATTCACCTCTACTTCAACACTTGTTTTATACAAAGTGCACCTCAATTGAAAAAATATTTAAAAATGTCTAAAAACAATCCATAGAGGAGAAAGACAATATTTAAGAGAAGACATTGCATTTTGTTGCCAGTTACACCAGTATCACAAGCACACATCCCTGTAGATGCTCCAGTTCAGTCAGTTTCTTAGTGTGGGTTCAATGACTGCCCCTGCAGGAAGTTGTCCTTAGGAGAAACACTTTCTTCTCCCTTGTTAATAGATTAATATCCCCTCCACCTTTCTCCACTTCATAAACTGTTTGGAAAGCCTCATTTAAATCATCTAAATGTAAAAAATTAAGTAACCTTATAAATAAAGCACCTACCTAGAGACATGCATAAGATAGACTTGTGGAAGTAGACATATTGACGAGAATCAAAATAAGGACAGAATTATCTAGAGATTTGGTTCAAGAGGGAACTTTCTGAACAGAGATTGCAGCCTCTTCCCTACTAAAAGAAGTTATAGTAACTCCTAGTTACAGGCTCACAGATTGTTAAGTAACCAAGTTTTCTCTAAAATCCAAGTTTCCTTTAAAACCATGCATGCTGACACAATTCATTAGAGATCCCAAGTCCAAAGTGGTTGGTTTAAATTCTTTTTTTTTATAATTTTATTTAAAGAGCAAAAAATAAAACAAAATAAAACAGAATAAAGGGTAGTGACAATACAGTATTCCAAGGAAAAAAGGAAAAGCACAACAACAATAAAACCTAAGAAATTATTACTTGACTAATTACATACTGACTTCTTGGAAATAGTTGTTCAAATTACAAAGTTAAAACATGTAAAGTAGACATTCAAACAGTGAGACTGTTAACAGTTCTGCTCCATGATCTGACAAAAACAACAATATGGTCATC
>PVJX010012718.1:0-49511 GCA_004027295.1 Dolichotis patagonum | reverse complement strand
CAAAGAGTCGCGCCGAGATGCAGGTCTGCGCAGACTTTTGATCCAAACAGCCCAGGCCACTCTACGGGTCCGAGAGTTTTGGGTCCCAAAGAGACAGCCTGAGATGCTGCTTTCTGGGAGACTTCCTGGGGGTGAAGGCAGAATATTTCCATCACTACAAAGATCCTTTATATTATCCTCTGACAGCCATTTGGTCTTTTCTCCATCCCCCAACCTCTCATTAACTGGCAATCACTGATTTCTTCTCCATTTCTAAATTTTGTAATTTTAAGACTTACCTGGAGTCATGTAGTATGTAATTACGTAGTGTTGCCCTTTTTAAAATTCAGCGTAACTGTGAAGATTTCTCAGGTAGTCCTTTATATTACTGAATGGTATCCCATGATATGGATATACTTCAGTTTTTTTCATCTGTTGTAAGTTACCTGGGTTTTTTCCATGTTTTAAACATTTGTATATAGGTTTTTAAGCATAAAATCTCATTTCTCTGGTATCAATTGTGCAGAAGTGCAATTACTGAGTCATACTACAGTAGTTGGTGTTAACATTTTAAAGAAACTGCCAAACTGTTTTCTAGGATGGTATACATTTTCAAGCTCAACCAGTAATGTACTCATGATCAGATCTCTGCATCCTCACTAGTACTGGTATTGTTCTTTATTATATCTGTGGTATGGCTTCTTTCTAGTTTGGTCTTGAGGTTTTTGTCCTGAGTGGCAGACACTCTTTAGGTTAGTTCTGGTGGGGGTGGAGATGGGGAGTTAGGGTCAGGTGTGTGCCAGGTGAAACAAGTGAGGAAATGAAGGCAAAATTCATAAAAGAGAAGAAATTTATTGCAAGTTCCGGAGTGGGTAAGGGTGCCATTTGGAAGTAGAAAGAGGGAGAGAGATGGAAAAGAATTATTATTAATATCTTAGGAATTATTACTTTATTGAGGTCTACAGGGATTATACTTTTGGTTTTCCTGGAAGGGGTTTTGGATTGGATAGTTTAAAGCAAACACTCATTAAAGGGTGGGTTTATGTATGTGACACTGGTGTTGACAGGTAGGGTTTACCATGGTCAGCAACTGTGGGTTGTGTTGGGTTTTGGGTTAGTGAAATGCAGAACAAGCATCTCACTATTGTGGCAAACTGTCACATAGGTGGGGCAAAGTTTTACTTAGGCCACGCGTGACATAGGATATGACTTATGTTTTAGGTAACTTATGTCAGACCTAAAAGTGGATGGCAGGGCAGCAAGTATATTAAACAAGTTTATGCACTGTTTAATTTCAGTCCGTTTTAGTAAGTGCATGATAATAAGCCACTGTCATTAATTTTCATTTCTCTGGTAGGTAATTGATGTTAAATATCTTTTCATGTGCTCATTTTTTTTTTAATGTATCTGCTTTGTAGAAATGTCTCTTTGTGCTAGTTTGTTAGGGCTATTACAAAATATCACAGATTTCCTTCACTTTCTTTGTATTTGATTTCTTGAGTGATCAGTATAAATAATACTATAAATTATATGTCCTGTATGTAATTGTTCTTGCAACCCCTGATGACAATACTATCTGATCTCACCAAATTAAGAAATCTGGCAAATCCATGTAGTCAAGGAAAATGCATACATTGTTAGTAAAAAGTATGTTATTACTACCCACTGCTACTTACTACAGCTTAATGCTAATAAAATTGAAGCTACTTAGTCTTTTGATCCATAAATTTTACTAAATGCTAAGCCTAAAGAAACTTTTATAGGTGACATTTGTGTAAGATAGTTTATAATAGTAAGAGTATAATCAACCTGACTCACTAGGAGAACACATGTGGTTTATTCATGTAATGAAATACCATTTAGTGATTGCGTTGTATAAACTGTGTATTGGTATAGATGAATTTCTTAAATACAGTGTTAGGCATGAAAGCACAAGTAATATATATATATATATTTTAAGAGAAAAAATAAAACAATTTCAAAAATTGATAAGTAGGAGGTAACATTGTGTATTATTATCTACAAATTACTCAAAGTACAAGACATTTGCATTTAATTGTGTGAACAATACTAGCACAAACTTTATTCTTCAATGAGCTCAGAGAAATCAGTGGTATAACTATCTTACTATCATATATATATGAACACATATATATCTATATATGTATAGTTTCAACTTCTCACACTAGTGAGGCAATACAATGTTTACATATGTGTGTCTAATTTCACTTAGGAGTATGGTCTCAAGTTACATCTATTAACCTATTCTTTTTTTTTTTTTTTGGTACCAGGGATCGAACTCACGACCTTGCGCTTGCCAGGCAGGCGCTTAAGCCACTGAGCTAAATCCCTGGCCCCTATTAACCTATTCAAGTCTCATGTTTATCCATGTTTATGGCTGATTAGTAATCCACTGTATAAAAATACCACATCTTTTTTATCCATTACTCATTTGATGGGCATTTAGATTGTTTTCAAGATCTAGCGATTACAGATTGTGTTGCTATGAACATGGATATACATATATTGATGTGGTTTGAAGTTTTTAATTCTGGGAAGGAAGGGGAATAGCTGGGTCAAAATGGACCTCCAATCCTACTTTTTTGAGGAATCTCCATACTGATTTCTGGTTCACAATTTTTTTTTTTTTTTTTTTTTTTTTTGGTACCAGGGATCGAACTCAACGACCTCATACTAGCTAGGCAGGTGTTTACATCGCTGAGGTAAATCCGCAGCCCTGCATACTGATTTCTGTAGTGGTTGCACCAGTCTACACTCCCACCAGTAATGGAGAAGGCTTCCTTTATCCCCATAGCCTCTCCAGCATTTGTTATTGCTTGATTTCTAGACAGTAGTCATTCTTGGGTGAAATGGAATCTCAGTGTTTTAATTTGTATCGAATGACCAGTTGAACGTTTTTTCATACATTTATTTGCTTTGTATTTCTTCATCTGAGAAGTATGTATTCATCTCAGATGCTCATTTTTGGATTGGCTCTTTAAATTTGAGTGTACTGATTTTTTTTTTTGAGTTTTTTATATAATCTCAATAATAATCCTTTGTCTGAGGTACAGCTGGCAAACATTTTCTCCCACATTGTGGGTTGTCTCTTCACTCTGTTGGTGGTTTCTCTTGCTGTGCAAAAGCTTTTTAGTAAGATGAAATCCCAATTGTTGATTGTTTGTAACAGTTTTTGTGCCTTCAGGATTTACAAAGTTTACAAAGTCAGGTTCAATAAAGTCTTTGCCTACACCAGTGTCTTCAAGTGTTTTACCTACTCTTATCTTCCAGCAGACTTACTGTTTCTGTTTTAATATTTAGATGTTGGAGTCATTCCAAATTTAGTTAATATGGGTCCAACTTTAATCTTTGGCATTTGTAGAGCCAGTTTTTCCAGCACCACTTATTAAAGAGGCTATCTTTTTTCCAGTGAATGTGTTTGACATCTTTGTCAAAGGTAAGGTGACTGAATGTGTCTGGAGTTGTTTACATACCTTGTAATCTGTCCCATTGATCTTTAGATCTGGTTTTTTTTTTTTTTTTTTTTTTTGGCCAGTACACGCTGTTTTATAATAGCTTTATAGTATAACTTCAAATCAGGGATTGTGATACCCCGTCTTACCTTTGTTGTATATGAAATATTTGTATAAAAGGGTGTTAGTGGAAAATGTCTTGTCTTCTCAGCATTTTTTCCTGGACCTCAAAGCTAAGGACAGTATCTAACAAGAGGATCCCTACATTCGTTATAAAAAGAAGTGTTGAGCTTGTTGCTAAGTGGCCATGATTTATCCTAGAACTCTGTCATCTCCAAGATAAAGAGAATTTAATGTAAGGAAGAGTTCTTTATGAGTGACCAGTAAGAATATTCTCTTTATGTTCACTTAGCAGAATTCTTGCTAAACTTTGACTCTGAATGTCCATCAAGGACTAGGGTGAGGGTTGAACCCTCAAGAAGAGGGCTAAGAGAAGCATGATTAAAGTTTGGACAAGGACAGTGTCTGTGTCAGTCCCCATAGGGTGTATTTCAGAACTCCCAAAATGTCTCACAAGAGAGATCTAATCATCAAGCTTCTCCTTGGTACTCCTTTTGATACTGTATTCAATAGCTTAGAGAAAATTACAGAGAACAGCAGCTCTGTAACTTGGGCATTGTCTCTTGTCTTCTCCTTTATTTTCTTCTTATGGTAGACAAAACAATGTCCCAAACCCTCCTTGCTTCTAATCTCTGGAAAACATTTCTTTATAAAGAAAGAGTACAGGGATAATTTAATTTAATGATCTCAAGATGGTGAGATTATTTGATTTGAGCCCAATGTTTACTTTAGACTTTTGACCTCCAGAACTATAAATTTATGTTACTTTAAGCCATGAAGGTTGTGGCAATTTATTACAGCAGCAATAATAAACATATACCATCACACAATAATGACTTATTTACATAATAGTGGAGCACAGACTGTAAGAGTTAATTCCTTGTTTCCTGAGAGAAATCCCAGAGCTCTGGGAGACTGAAGCAGAAAGTTCTCAAATTGGAGCCTAGTTTAGACAATTCTGGGACTCTGCAAGACTTTGTCTCAAAATGAAAAGTAAGGGGACTGTGAATGGAGCTCAGTGCAATACCACCAAAACAAAACAAAAAAAGTTTGCCTGAGCCTGAAGGGGTTTATTTCTAACTAGAAAGCTAACATGAACAAAAGTAGTAAGGTTTTTAAAGTACACGACTTACCGTATTCTTGTATTGAGACGAGGTCTCATTTTATAGTTCAGACTGGTTGAGAACTCACTAAGAGTAGCCCAGGCTGGTTTGGAACTTGGTGATTATTCTGCCTGAGCCTCCCGAATGCTGGGATGACAAGTGTGCACCAGCATGCCTGACTGGGTATATGACTTAATGAAATAGTTGGTGCACTTAAATGTGTACAGTGTGTAGAAGGTAATGATACTAACACTGGAAAAAAGTACATTGGGACTGGTTGATGGAGGAGTTTGTATGATTGGTGAAATAGTCTCCCTTTACCTTGTATACATGACTTTAAGGAGTTTAACAATGGGGCAGTAACATGGACAGAGAACAATATGGATTTGAGAAAAGGAGTGAGACTTGGCACATAATTGTACTCGGAAGTATTGAGCTAAAATATCAAGGTTGAAATGTTTTCAAACTTTTATATCTTTGATAGAAATAAATGGTATCATTTGAGGACTGAGTTCAGTGAAGTGCTTGCTTAGCGTGTGTGAAGTCCTAGGTTTGATCCCCAGCACCACAAACTACGAAAGAAGTAGGAGGGAAAAAGAATACACGTGAATTTAGTGAGAAGGAAAATATTGTGTCTCCAGCGGATCTGCAAAATTCCTTCCCCTATCTTATCTCTTCATCATCATCTTCTGCTTGCATGACAGCTTCTGTGCTGAGCTTCCTGTAGACAGTAGTGCTTCTGCTGGCAAGCAGCCTGGGGCTGGGAGAATCAGGTCCCCTTGGAGCCTTACATAGGTGATCTTTTAAAATTGCATACCTAATTTTGTTATTGTCTTACTCAAAACTTTCTTACTAGTCTTTATTGCCTACTAAACTCGTTGCCTGTCTTTATTTTTAATAAAATACAAGATTTTTGCTTGTTTTCTAAGAAATGGTTCGCGTGTTTTTCAGAACTTTAACTTTCTTCATTGAAGTTACATTTTAGTGATTAAATTTAAATAATCTATGTGTGTGCATGACTCATTTAAAAAAAGTAAAAATTTACAATGCTTAAAAGGTATTTCCTCAGAATTTTCCAGAAGCATGTGACTGCTTGGGCTGCCTTGGACCTAACTGGAAATATGCCCAGGACTTGAGTTTAGGCAGCTGGGAAGAGCAGTTAGTTAGCTTGTGGTGGTGGTGGGGAGGGGTCAGCTGAGAAGGAGGGGAGGTGACTTGCTTGAGGCGAGTTTTTCAGTCTGAGACATATGTCCAGGGGATAAATCTATATCCTAGAGTTGGAGAGTAAAATTGAGAATTACTTTCAAGTGAAATAAGATGATAGATATATGCCATAATGTAAGAGTGTGGGTGTTCAAGTTACATTTTTTACCCAAATACAGTGTTCCTTGTTGTGTGTAATATATTTGGAGATGGATGGATTAACAGCTTTATATGTAACAGAGGAACACTAAACACACAATTAAAAATGGAGACCTATTGAAAATGGAGAAAGATACAGGTGATTAAAGGTGTAGTCTCATTATTTTCCTAATATTGTATCTTATCTTTTTGTCAGTGCTGGAGGCATTATGGGGAGGCAAGCACTTATATACAGATTTGATTGTGTTCTGAGACTGTTCTGTATTTTTACAATTTTTGCCAGATACAAGGAATCTGAACTTCAATTGTAAAACCATAAACTAGTTATAACTAGTTCCAAAATACAAAGAAAACAGTTATGCAGCTCTATCTGGATACTGTTTACCAAAGTAAACAACTTTTATAATTGTATTAGTTTGGATAGGCTAAATTTTGCTGCAGTAAACCCTAGAATTCCCCTCCCTCCATGTAGTGCTGGGAACTGAATCCAGGACTTCATGCATGCAAGGCAAGTGCTCTACCACTGAGCAGGGTCCTCAGCCAGCCCTAAGAGCTTCATAGCTTAAATGTTAGTGGCTCATGCTACACGTATGTTGTGGGTTACTGTGGGACCTGAAATGATTATCTTTACTTTCTGAAAGATTGTCAGTCACTGTAAGAGGAAGAGAGTGAGAAATATGACCTTTTTGTTATTCCATTGGCTAAAACCAAAGCCAATGACTTGGACACGTACCTTTCAAAAACCAAGGGTATACTTTACCTGTGTGTACTGTGCCATGTGCCTGAGAAGAGAACTATGAATATTTGAATAGTACCAGTAATTATAGGAATATTTAAATATAAAAATAAACACTGAAAAAGCCCAAATAAGAGATTAATATATGTGACTATAAAGAATATAATACTATATCTGAAATATATGAGACTATAAATCAGCAGTTCTAAGAATGGAACGAAATCTTTAAATCAGTATTGAAAGTGATTACTATCTAATTTTATACATAAATAAAAGTCTAATTCAACTCAAGAGGCTGAGGCAGAAGGATTGCAGGTATAAGACCTGTCTGGATAACTGAGCAAGGCTCTGTCTCAAACTAAAATTATAAAATGGCTGGGGATTTAGCGCCAATGGTAGAATACTAAAATTTTAAAATGGCTGGGGATTTAGCTCCAATGGGGATTTAGCTCCAGTTGAGTTGTGGAACTAGCAAGCATGTGCAAGTCCCACAACTCAGTCTCCAGTACTGTTTCACACGTATCAAACAAACAAATTTCAGGACTTAAGGTAACCTAATTGGCCAAATACTTGAAATTGTAAATACTATTCTAATTGTAAATACTATTCTGAGTAGAGGAGAGCTTAAAAATAAAACCCAGTGCTAGTCAGTTTTATGAAGAATTGGTATAAATGCCATCCTTTCAAATACAACTTACGTTCTGTGTCAGTAGCCCTAATAATATGCCTACTCTTTTTTTTTTTTTTAGATTTTTTTGTTATTTTATGTTTTGGTGCTAAGGACCGAACCCAGGGCTTCCAGCTTGTTAGACAAGCGTTCTACAATACTCGTACTCTTTCGAATGTTTATGCTAGTTAAAAAAAAATGTTAAGTGAGTCAAAAAACATAATTTTCAATAGTGAGAAAAAATTCCTATTCATTATTTTATTTCATTTAAGGGTGCCAACATTATGCCAGCTTTTGTCTTGTGAACCAAGGATACACAAATGATTATGATAAGGTTCTTGTCCCTTGCAGTCTAGTGGTAAAAGAGAATGTTAAGAGAAGATATAGGGAAGTGCCTATTCATCTGAGTTTAGTTAGGGCATGTAAGAATATACCATAAATGTTCAGTATAATATTTCAGGCATTTCGGAATATCTTGTATATGTTGAAGCTAAAAGCTATGCTTATAAAAACTAATGGCATGAAGAAATAGGACTACTGCGATTACAGACTTTTAAATATGTAAACATTTGGGCAGATAAATATTTCATTGCAGTGTTGAAAGAAATTTGCAAGCAAATGTGAATATTTTTCCCCTCAGGCATTCGATGACCACTTAAGCATGCTAAATTTATATATATTGTCACAGATACATGCATATGGAAATGCATGCGAAGGAAATGCAGTGAAAACCAGTTTTAAAGAAGCTAAAAGTTGATGGACATTTTTCTACTCTTAAAAATTTCCTTTATTAGGCTGGGGATGTAGCTCAGTGGCATAAGCTCCTGCTTGGCAAGCACAAGAGTACTGAGTTTGATTCCTGGTACTGGAAAAAAAAATCATAGTTGATTAAACAGCAGAAAGCCTGTACTTAAAAAATTTTTTCCATTATTGTCACCATGTCAAACTTTCATTGGAAGCAAGAAAATTAATTTGATATTTTGAATTAAGGCTGATGGTACTGTAGCATAAAGAGAACCAGTGCTTCAGGTTGGACTTTTCTTTATCAGAGCCAGCAATCATACACTGTTACCCAGAGTAGGACCGCAGCTGAATACATATTATACTATAAGGAACCTGGTGTTGACTGAAAACACTGATGTGTAATCTTTCTATTATGTATTACCAATTAACTAAGTTATTTTTATCCAATTTTCCCTTACAGGTGATGCATTAAGGACTCTCTGTCTTGTGAGTAGTGCTATCTGTAGTAGTGCTATCTGCCTGCTGGCACTGTTAACTCATTACATTATAAACAAATTAGTAGTAATTTTGTACGGGCAACAGGTTTTCTTAACCATTCATTGTTCACTGTGTTATATGTTTTATGCTTATGCCATCTTTTTAAAATTATAAGCAATCAACATTTCCTTTTAAAAGTTTTTATGGTATCTCTAGAATTTAGTTCATTACTACTGTGGTTTTTTTCTTCCTTGCCATTTTTTTTATTTCTGTGTTTTTATGACTGTGACATGGTGCCTTTTTTTTTTTTTTACAATTAAAAAATGTAAAGAATGGAAGATAATTCTTTTATTTTTCCCCAGTGAGCTTAATCTATGCTTTTTGTTTCATTTTATCTTAAGGTCTTATTTAATTCATCAATATTAACTAGGATTTAGAAGCAAATTAGGTATCCCTAGAGACTTTTCCATTTTTGGTCAGCATTGCTTTATTATATAATGCTCTAGTAGCATCTTACAAATTTAGTAAGGTTAGGTTTGAGCAACTGAGGTCATGTAATTAAATTAGCTTCTTGGTTCAAGAACTGATGTAGTGGAGTGTGAGTAGCCATTTTTACAGTGCAAACCATAAGCATGTGGGTAGGTCCATTGCGCTATGACTTATGGGTAGCATTTTGTGCCTAGAGTTTTGCTGAACTAGTTTTTCTTTTTTTCTTTTTCCCTTTGATTGTTTTGGGATACATTTATTTGAGCTTTGCAACATCTTTTCATACATGTATTTGCCATCGTATTTTGCCTTGTTTGTTATACTTTGCTTCTAGAAAGAAATAATTTATAAGTTTTAAGTTGTGTATAATTCTGAGTAGCATGGTGAAATTTTGTGCTGTTTCAGCTCTATCCTACCAGAACTAAATCCCCGCTTTGTCCTGTGTGTCCATACTTTATATACTACCCAACCCTTGTTCACTTAGTGGGGCTGCCTCTGTTTACTAGATCATTTATCTCAGGTGTGAAAATGTTTTTGTTCAAATAACTCCAAATTAGTAGTGGCCCCAAAGAATGAGAAGTGTTGGCAATTTGGGTATATCAAAGAGAAGCTATAAAGTACTTTAAGTGAAAGGTGAAAGGTCCCCCTACCCCCCAGGTCAAACTCAGATCCTCCATATGTTATCATGCTACTGAACTAAACACCCAGCCTGAAACAATTCCAGTGGGTGTCATGCCACTGAACTAAACTCCCAGCCTGAAAAGGTGAAAGTTTTTGACTTAATATGGACTGAAAAGAGATTGAATGCTGAGATTGCTGAAGTTTATAGTAAGAGTGAATCTTCTGTTCTTGAAATTTGAAGAAGTAAAAGAAATTGACAACCAATGTATGGTAAGTGCTTAGGTAGTGGTGATGTACATCTGTAATCCCAGCACTCTGGGAGGCTGAGGCAGGAAGATCTCAAGTTGGAACACATCCTTGATGAGACTCTCAGAATAAATAATGTAGTTCAGTGTAAGGGCCATAGGTTCAGTCTCCAGTACTGCTAAATGAATGAGTGAGTGAGTGAGTTGAGTGAGTGAATGAATGAATGAATAAATAAAAGATGAGAAAAGTCAATTTAGTATTGAGGCACGTAAGGCAGTGTTTGCCCTGCACTTGCTCTGCAAGTTTGAGTTATGTCATATTCTGTTGATTTCTCTTAGCTTGGAATGTGTATACATATGTAGTAGGTTCTCTAGTCTCAGCTTGCCTTATTTCCTGTCTGCTCATTCAGTAGCAGATTTGGGAGGACTTTATCTCCTTCAGTTCTGTTTCATAGCTGTCAAAGTTAGAACTGTAAAAACCTGTGGCTGACTACTAATAGGTACGTTAAGAATCTTTCAAGTGGACTGGGGTGTAGCTCTGAATAGAGCACCACTTCCCTAGCATGCCTGGGGCCCTGAGTTTGATCCCTCACACTAGAAGGTAAATGCCTTTGGTGGGGAATTTCAAGGGATTGAAAAAAATGGTCACGATATGTTATATACATGAATCAACTCCCAAAAACAAATGTAACTGCTGCAACATCTACTAGTGAAAATAACTTCTAAGTGGCTGATATTTTCCTACTCCATTATATAAAATTGCTGTATGTTAGTCTTAGGAAGAACTTCGAGCACTTCTAATTCAGAAGTTTCTGGTTTTTTTTTCTTTTTTGAATGTTACAGAATCTTTTGTCGACTGAGCAAATCTTATGTAAACTCCTAAGCTAAAAAAGTTGATTATGTCATTAGACTGAGATGGCTGTATTGCCTTGAGTTTCTACATATGCAAACTCAAACCCAATTTGACAAAAACAGAAAAATGAAACTTCAGTTCTCCAGATCAAAAACAGCCAGTCATCTGGGTTTGTTGGTATATACTTGTAATTCTGGTACTCTAGAAGGCTGAGACAGGAAGGATCACACTGTAGCCCAGCCTGGGCTAACGACTTGGTGAGACTCCGGCTCAAAAAAAGAAATTGGGAAAGGGCTGGGCATATCAGTGTGAAGACCTGTTTTAAGTCCTCGGTGCTAGGGGGAGGGTGGGACAAAAAAATACTAAACCAATCAGAAATGGCTATTGGACTACTAATTTAAGACTTTCCATCAGATTATACATAAGCACTCAGTACTTGAAAAATGATATAGTAAGCATAATATGCTTTTATAAAATCCAAATTTTTTTTGGTTGAAAATATATTTACAATTATTAATTAAAAATATTCAGATAGTTTTCTAAGTTTATGGGTCAAAGTAGTTTTGAAATTTCTGCTACAATTTGCATAGCTAGGGTAGGATAAAGATAATATAATTTTACCAATAAAATTCTCTTAATTTTGTATTATTAAAATGTTAGTGATGTGATCAGAGGTAAGAGAATATAAATTGTTCTGTTTTTCTTTCCAAATATTTTATGACTTTATTTACATATGTGTGAAAAATATCAGAAATAATACAGTTTGAACAGATGCTTTTAGAGAGGAACTCTTTCATTCTTTTTTTCATTTATTTGTTCGTTTGTCTTTTTTTGTTGTTGTTGTTTTTTGAAAGATGTCTCTGTAGCTCAGGCTGGTTTTGAACCCAATATGTAGTGCAGACTGTCCTTGAACTCTAGAGGATCCTCCTACCCCAGCCTCCTAAGTGCTGGGATCACAGATATGTACCAGCGTGCCTGGCTTATTTTTTCTGTTTTGGTAGAAAAGAAACATAATTGTATCTTAGTGCTGTTTTATACTATCAAGTTTATTTATTTTTTTTTCTTTTTGGTATGGGGGATGGAACATAGGGCCTTTGCACTGAACTAAATCCTTAGCTCTGTTTTTATTTTAAGAGTTGTGTCACTCAGTTGCCCAGGCTGGCCCCAACTAGGAATCCTCTTGCCCCAGCCTTCCAGAGTGCTAGTGTCTTTGGGTGTGGCTGCAGATTTTGTATTTTACATAGAAAATTGTCAACTGCACATAAATTTTGAATGTATTGTAATACCCATTTTTGTTGTTGCTGAATGACATATATATTCTATGTTGCTGTCATTTAATTTTATATATATGTAGTTTCTAAAGGATATTGAAAGTTTAAAATTATGATCATGTGTTGCTTAATGAATATGACATGTTTTGAGAACTGCATTTTTAGGTGACTTTGTGGTGAGCATTGTGGAATGTGCTTAATCTTAGTCGGAATACCCTACCACACATAGGCTATATTATCAGCAACTGGATCTGGAGTCTCTATTGTCAGTATTGAGAACCTGACCAAGAATCCCTATTGTCAGTTTCAAGAATGTCTTGAGAAAAATAGAAAACAGAGACAATATTCCAATAATGGCTGAGAAGTCAATGTACCTGGATCATACTTCCTCCACTCCCAAAACAGCCACTATTTGTTTGGTCTGTACAGTGATAGGTGGGGCTGGCAAAGGATTATAATTCATCCGAAGACTCCACTCTAGAGGGTGTAGATAATCTTATGTTTGAAGTATCTTGACCTGAGTATAATCCTGTGATGATTTAAGAAGGTGTAGATGATCTTTTGCTTAGAAGTATTTTGTCCTTCCGGATAATCCTGATTTTAAGAAGGCATAGATGATTTTATGCTTGGAAAAGAGTCAATGGGAAATCCCAGATGGGTGGTATCAACAATCCCAATCCTTCCTTTTATCCCACAAGGAAATGTGCAAAATCAGTCATTGTGAATTTGTGGTCCCCAACACTATATTGCTCTTAAGGCTACAAACCTGTACTAAGCAATTGAACAAATCTGTTACTAAGCAATTGAAATACAGTGGTAAGTATTTGTATGTTAAAGATACAGTAAAAATACTAGGTAATGAGAAAATTTCAGCTGCATCACAATGCTCGAGATCACCATCGTATACAGAGTTCACAAAAAATATATATATATATATATATATCAGGAAAAGAAGAACTTACATAAATATTTTAATACTAAGTTTATTGAGACATTCTTGAGATTAATACAGATTACCTTTGGCCTCTGTGAGGATAAGAGGTACTCAAAGTGGTAGCTGTTAGCTTCTACACATGTGTTAGTACAGTGAACTGCTGAAATGTGTATACCTTTTTTTTGCAGTTTCTGTGTATGTTCTGTTGTTGATCATAATGTTATGTGGCACCTGACTATATTCAAGAAGTTTTAATTTTATTAAAACTCCATTGTTCTTTATTTACATAATGGTAGATGCTTAGGTTTTCAGTGTGAAGTAGTTTAATATCTCCATATCTTGTATACTGTATTCTTCTGTAAGAATGTGGAAATTCTTTTATTCCCTTAAGAGTTCATTTGGGGACTAGGTTGAAGTAAAATGTTGAAACTAGAGAGGAGAGGATTAGAAAATTGAGTTGAGTGAGAGCTGATGTCATGAAGATGTAAGAGTGTTCTATGGCGTTAAAGATGAATTTCAGTTACTAATTTGTCACTGATTTATAGTCTTACAACTTTGTAATTTTGAGAATGTGTACAAGGGTGTATTTATTTGATCATGCTTTTTCTCCAGAATACATACCTCAGGATAAGTTGAAACTTAATTATTTTAATAGTAAACATTCTTCAGACAACAACAAAAGCAAAAATATTAAAATATTTTCTATACTTTAAAAAAAAACTTTGCCTATGTGTGATTTTCTTTTTAATAGGAAATCAAACCCCAAAGCCATTATAACCATGGGTATGGTGAACCTCTGGGACGAAAAACTCACATTGATGATTACAGCACATGGGACATTGTCAAGGCTACACAGTAAGTATTTTACTGTAATATGAATAATAATGAAATATGAATATCTAAAATCTAAAATTCTTAATTTTAATCTACTTCTGGTATTTGCTGATCTTTCTAGAAGTTTATTATTATGTCCTGAGAATATTAAAATGAACTGGAGAATTAGAAAATACGGGTATTAAGAGAACCTGTAGAGAAAAATATGTACATCCCACATTTCCTTTCTGCTTAAGTATACAAATTAGAAATAGAATGTAATCAGTGTCATGTGTTTAACTTATATTGAGGGAAATATCAAAGCTATCAAATACATGATCTTCAAAATGCCAGATTGTCAGTCTTTGAGCTACAACAAGGGAAATGATAAATCTAGGAATCTTACAATGCAGAATCACAAGGAAGTTGAAATACAGCAGAAACTTTCCATCTGCAGATAAAATGGAGAAACTATATATTTAATTCACACATCTAGAAGTCTACTACATATATTAAACTATATATTTAATTCACACATCTAGAAGTCCATTCACACTTCAAGAAGTCCACTTTTTTTTTTTTTTTAAATGTTTTGACGTACACACAAAAGAAAGTGGCAAGAAGAATGGGATGGGGCTAGGGATATAACTCAGTGGCACAGTGCCTGCCTGGCACTGTGTGAGGTTGTGAGTTTGATTCCCAGTACCACCAAAAAAAAAAAAAAAAAGAGCAAGTTTTTGAGATAGGATTGCTCCCTGTTTAGTTTAGGCTGACTTTAGCCCTCGATGGACTTGAACTCACAGCACTCTTTCTGCCTCAGCCTCTTGTGTTAGCATTACAGATGTGCGCTACCACACGCAGGAAAGTCCACATTCTTTTAATTGGAGAATTAAATGTTTCTGCATTAATGTAACTTGTGTTAGGTAGGATACACATCTGCCATTTTTGCCTTGTTTTCTATGTCTTTTGTCTTTATGTTTCTGAATTCCTCCAATTACTGCCTGCTGAAGTTTCCATGTACTACCTGTTGAAGATCCCTTGTATGTGATAAGTCCCTAATCTTTTGCTTCTTTTAATATTGTGTTTGTCATTTGACAGTTTGATTATGGTGCGTTGATATGTGGGTCTCTTGAGTCAATCCTTCTGAATTTCATTAAGTTTCTTGGGAGTATGTGTACATTTTGTATAAATTTTATAGGTAGATAGGTAAATAGACATATAGACCATATTGATCTTAGATTTTTGTACAATTTGGGAAGTTTTGGTGACTATTTCTTCAAATATTCTTTGTGTCCCTTTGTCTCTTCTTCTTTTGGAACTTTTGTTATTTTGGTATGCTTAATGTCTTACACAGGTCTGTGAAATTCTGTTAATTTTTCTTCTTCCTTTTTTTTCCCTCTGTTCAACTAGATTGCCTCTGTTGACTTACCACTGCTTTTTTTCTTTTGTTTACTTAAGTCTGCTTTTGAGTCCCTTGGTAAATTTTCCTTTTAGTTATTGTATTTTTTTCAACTCTAGAATTTCTGCATTCTCTTCATGATTTCCATTTGTTGATATTCTTTATTAATTGAGACATTGTTCCTTTAGTTCTTTAGATATGGCTTCCTGTAGGTCTTCAATGATTTTCTTTACTACCTGAGTTGTTAAAAGACTGGTTAGTTTCTCTAGTACTGAAAATACTAACTCTAGTCAGTTTTTCAAGCTAAATTCCTTTTTTTAATTTGCTCACATTAACTTTCATTCTTGAAGAATTTTTATATTCTGTTAACATTTTGTTTTTAAAAACCTTTGTTATGGGCTGGGGATTTAGCTCAGTGGCATAAAGCGCCTGCTTGGCAAGCGGGAGGTCGTGAATTCAATCCCCAATACCACAAACAAAAACAAAAACAAAAACATTTGATATTAAACGTTTCACTTTTATGAAAAATACAGAGAATATCACTCAGATTAAGCAAATTCTGATTTGCTATAGTTGCTTTAGATTTCTCATTTGTGTGTTCTTTCCTCTACTGCCCATGAAGAAACCTCTCTTGAAATTACTAGTACTGCAACTCTCATTTACATTTCTGTATACATCTTTCTCTGTAAACAACGTATTAGTGTGATATGTGCTTAAATTTATATAAAGTACATCTGCTGGGAGTATTCTTTTGCAGTTGGCTTTTTATTATTTAAAAAAAAACACTTCCATGATTTTTTTCCCATCACTGAGAACCTAACTCCATTTAACTTTAAACTAATTTATTCTATTTAACTGTGTACTGTAATTGAGTCTTTTTAGTCTTCTGTCATTGAGTAGCTTTTATTTAATAGTAGCAAATTATCAATTTTTAAAAATTTAGAATCAGATCCTAAGGAAAGGCAAGAGGTAACACTCTTAGACTGCTTATACTGTTTTATTACTTGATTTGACTGTTGATTAGGTATTTATTTTATAGTTACTATTAAAATATCATGTATTTTGTATATGTCATATCTTAGCAAAATGTTTTAAAATGAAAACATCTATACTCTGTTTTATGATTTTTGTCTTTTCCTATCTGTATGCCTATAAATATAATCTTAATTTAGGAATTAGGTTTTTTTAGTATGGTGTGAAGATGGTTCTAGATGGCCAGTTATATTCCATCATCCATTTATTGAGCAGTGCATTTTTTCTCCCCTGATTTATAGTACATTTTGTTTTTGTTATCTATCAAACTGCCACATATGTGGTCCATTTCCTGATACCCTTTTGGCCCATTTATTGGATCTTGTTTAGTACCTCATTTCTTGAATCACTTTCTTCTTAAGTTTCTTAAATAAGTTTGAAGTTGAGTATTCTTGACCTTTTGATCTTCTAAACTGAATTTTAGAGTTCCGCTTGGGAAGTTTATGAAATACTCATTTGAGATTTTAATTAGAATTTCATTGAATTTGTACATCATTTTGGGGAAGATACTTCTTTAAATCTTACTTTGATGTCTTTCATTAATCTATTTACAGATGGATAGTGTTACTGTTTTATTATTTTAGATCTTAGCTGAGTATTTTGTTACACTGATATGGACATCTAATCCTAAATTTATTTTATTTGGATACTCTTTTATATTTTATTGCTACCAAAAAAGATACCTCACAAAGATACATAATATTAAAATGGAAGACTTTTTGTTGTTGAAAATTGGACATTTGAATCTAATTGGTAACATGAGAAATCAGGTACTCCTGTTTTTTATTTTATTATTTGTTTATTTTTAAATTTTTTTTTTTTTTTTTTTTTGTTGAAGGTTTGTCTGTGCCCCATGAATCATTAGCCTGAAATGTAAATTTAAGGTCCTCTTGTCTTTTCTAAGAGGAGTGCACAGTGATTTTATAATTTTTCCTGTATTTGCAGGTGGCTTTGAATGACCCTAGTTTTTATTGTCTGCTCTGGAAAAGAGAAAAAAGAGAAAAGTGACAAGGCAGAAGAAAAGGGTATTGGCCATTTAAATTAGAGGAAATCATTTCTGCTGGAGGAGTAGGAACTTACAGCGCTGAAATTGTGTGTGTAAGGGGGCAGTGTACAACAACAGTGGCCATTGCTTCTCTGCACCAATTACAAGTAACAGGCACAAGTCTCAGATATTTGAAGGAGAGTGTCCTTTTGTGCCACCCTATTTCTGGAAAGCATGTGTACTAGCTGCTCTAGGAAATGATGCACAGCCACCTGCCAGGGGATAAGGAGTTGTTACTGGGTTAGAATTCCAAAGTAGTCTGTCACACTCACTCTGCCAGTGTAGATGTTGTCTAGGTGGAGAAACAGATTTCTGATTCTTCCTACTCTGTTGTCCTCTAAGAATATTTTTAAAATTTTTTTTTAAATTTTAAAGAGATTAAAAGAAAACGGTAAAACAAAAAATAAAACAGTAGAACCAATATAGGATTTCAAAACAAACTGATAGGAAATTAACAATAGTTATTATATTGCACATTGTTATCTTCAAAATAGTTGCCAGATTGCAAGATACAGGCATGCAAAATAGATCAGGCAATACAAGCAATCACAGTTCTAAGAACTTTCTTAAGCACTTACAAGTGTGAGAAAACTAACCACTGATCTGTGTGTAAGATTTTTGACTTACCCATATCAAAGTGCGACTGCTTTTGAAGACAGTATGCCTAGTTTGTGTAACTGCACAAATGTAAACAACTTTATGAAAGAGAACAAACGACCAAAGGTACTATTGTCATCCTTTCCTGCTCCTTCCTTAGGTTGATTTGTGATGTGTGGGTGTATTTGCTTGTGTCTATATGCAAGACAAGAGACTGCAGCATTGTAAAGGCTGTGTTAAGTATTAGTAAAACATTTCTCTACCAGATATGAATGTAGATAAAGTATCACTAGTTCAGTTTTTTAACTTGTAAAAGAGGTAAATTAGACATGGCCACCAGGAATTAAGAGGAGTTTGTTAGAATCAAATACAATAATGGAGCCTGCTACCCATAGAGAGAGCAGCCTAGGAAAGAGCAGCAGCAAAGGATACTCCACAGACAGATTAACCTTGTGGTTGGGGTACAGTGAGATTGTGTGTCTTCTATAAAAGTATTGGCATATATATAAGGAGTATAGAACATATGTATGCATGCCCATGAAGCAGCAGTCAAGTGTGTATGGGTGATTTTGTACTCATTTATTTCATGGTAGCAGCATGTAGTTCCTCACTTTGGGTGTCTCTAAGTTCGTGATTGAGGGTATTGGTTACCTTAGGTTAAGTCTCTGAGCAAAATTGACTCAGATGGGCGATGGGCTCAGGACCCTCCTGTTTTGTTTTCTTTTGCAAAGAATGGGGTGAGTTTCTATGACAGTCAAGTTTGAGATCTTTCTATTTTTACCTCAATGGAATGGAATAAAGTTGCTGTAATGGTGGTTTGCCTCCAGAGGAATGTATTTTCTTCCCTTGGTCACCAATCTTAGTGGTCAGCTGTCACAATTTACTGTTCTATCTCCTGTTGCAGAAGTTATTGTTTCTAGTGTCACTTTATTGTACATCCTCTGTTCTTTCTCTTTTTTGGATGCCACTCTGATTAGGAGATTATACAAATACTGTCAGATGTATTTAAATTTGTTTTTGTGGTAAATACTTCCAGAGATCCAGTGTTTTGGTTAGGCAAAAGGTAATAGTGGTTGTAGCTTGATGATGTATTGTTTGTGATTTGTTGTACTATTCTTCCTTCTTTGTTTATATTTGAAAATTTCCACAATTAAGAAATTGTAAAAAAATTTCCACAGTGATAGGACATAGCAGTGAGAGTCAGGCTATCCAAATGCACTTGTCTCTCCTGTGTGATACGAATATCTTTACATATAGCTCTTCCAGTAGACTTTGTCTTATATCTCACTGAATTAAACTGAATGACAGGACTCTCCTCTACTCTCTACTCATACTTTTATATATTTAATGTTTTTAGTTTAATTATGTGTAATTTTAAAGTTTACCTCAATCTGTTTTAATTGTGGAATGTGGTACTATAAAGAAAAAGAGCAACTGTTTTATTTCTAGTTTCCTTTTCTGTGAGGTTTTCCATTCTTAAAAGTGAGATACTTTAATATTCTAAAATGGATTAGTGAATGCTGCTGAAATGTTGATATTTTATGATCAGGAATGCGTTTCAATTTCAGACTATGAAATAGAGCGTTGTTTCCCTTTGTAAATGTTATTTTCAGCTTTGAATTTGTTAAGTAATAATAACAATGCCATATTTTCTTTGTTTTCAAGATACGGAATTTATGAACGCTGCCGAGAATTGGTAGAAGCAGGTTATGATGTTCGGCAACCAGACAAAGAAAATGTCACACTCCTCCATTGGGCTGCCATCAATAACAGGATAGATTTAGTCAAGTATGTGTTTTCTGTGTTTTTAATTAGTCATTGATTTTATTATCAGACTATTGAAAGTATCCTAAAAATAATTATTTCTAAAATTTATGACTTCTAAAAGTGTACATAGTGTACTTTTCTTAAAAAATTGCTTTGGGCTGAGGATATAGCTCAGTGGCATAAGCATCTGCCTGGCAAGCACAGGTCCTGAGTTCAATTCCCAGTAGCAAAAAAAAAAAAGAAAAAAATTGCTTTAAAGGTATAACACAACATGATAAAGGACTTTTATATTATAATTTATACTTTATAAAATTATTTCATGTATATTGTTAATCTATAGCAATCTTATATGGAAAGTAAAGTTTAAAAAACAGCTCTCAAAATAGAGCATCTCTTGACTATTCTATAAATGTTCTTATTCCATGTTTTTGTGTGCGCCTACTCAAGATTCTCTGACCACCTTCTTTTTTATATTGACATTTCAGTTTTTTAATAACTTAAAATTTTTTCTTTTACTTTTAAGAAAAAAAATGATGCTTTGGATACAAAATTGCCAAAAGTTCTTTTTTATGTCCAAAATACTTTCAGATAATATTTTATTAAGATTAAATATTTTAAAGCAGAAACAAAAAATAGAGTCCTTAAAACACAGTTGTGTCATACTAAGATCAAATCAGCTAAATATTTTTTAAGCTGTTAAAAAAGATGGCTTGTCTTCATGAGTACAAAGTAGCATGAAAACAAAAATGGACTTTCTTTTTTTATATAATTCTTAAAGTTCAAAGTGAAAACTGTTTATAAAGTATTACAAATTTTGTCTTATAGATACTATATTTCGAAAGGTGCTATCGTGGATCAACTTGGAGGAGACCTGAATTCAACCCCTTTGCACTGGGCCACAAGGTTCAAATTTGCTTCTGGGTTTTTTTCCCCTGTGGTTACTGTAATAGAATAAAGCTATCATTTAAAGAATTATGCCAAAATGAATGGGAGAATTCATTATGTCAATAGTTAACATCATTAATATGCTAATAGATTGTTTTCTGGTGTTACCTGCATTGGAAGTAAAGCTTATTGTCCAAAATGTCCTTAGAGAATTAGCCATGCTAATATTAGTTCTAAGATTAGATTAAATTTCAGATTGGTAAATGATATTTAGGACTAGTTCTGTTCTTGGGATTGAGATTGCACTGAATAGAAATAATAGAATACAGCATTTCCTTATCATGTTTTAAAAAACCATGAATAGCTACGTAAATTATCAGAGTGTTAGTCTAATAACACTTTTAGGAACCATAGAATTCTAAATGTATCTTGATACACATCTGTGTGAAAATAACTTTGTAAAATATATGTGTAATCTTTCCACTATTACCTTGTTTAAAAACACTCCAGAGTAGGATGTAATGGTGTACACCTGTCAGCATTTGAGAGGCTAAGACAGAAGGAGTGCCACGAGTTCAAGGCCAGCCTAAGCTCTACATAATAAGACCCTATCTCAAAAAACCAAAAACTCCACAAAATCCCAGAAGATCTTACTGAAAATAACTTGAGTATTCTTTTATGTTTTAGACAAGGCCATCTATCCATGGTTGTACAACTAATGAAATATGGTGCCGATCCTTCGTTAATTGATGGGGAAGGTTGTAGCTGTATTCACCTGGCTGCTCAGTTTGGACATACCTCAATTGTTGCTTATCTCATAGCAAAAGGACAGGTAAAATATTACAGTGGTAATGATTTTAATTATATATTCTTCATGGTTTAAATGCCTAATATATTTGGTGTTACATGTATAATGACCTGGTGATATTTAAGGAGTACTTTCAGATAAATGAAGGGAATAAATAAATGTATAATTAATCTGATTTTGAGGTTTTAATACACTTAACATAAAAATAAAAATCATGAATCTATTGGTTTTTTTATTTGAGAGTGATGAAATAAATGTTGGAGGGCACCGTGAAGCACACCTGTAATCCCAGCACTTGGCTGGGGCAAGAGGATCACAAGTTTGAGGCCACCCTCAGCTCCATAGCAAGTTGAAGGCCAGCCTGGGCTACATAGTGAGACCGTGTCAGAAAAAAAAAAAGAAAAAAAACCACTCCCCAAACATAGAAATAAATCCTGGAAAATAAGGGGAAAAAATTCTGTTATCTGCTCTACTTAGGTTTTTTGAATATATTATTTGATGCCATCTTAACATTTTTGAAGTTATTTATTGGTTATATTTCTATAATTTTTAATACATCTCTAGAGGAATAATTTCTTCAAGATCAGGTTCTCATTTTTTTTTTTTATTTTTAGGATATCTACCATGGCTACCGTAATGTCTTTTGTTTTCTTCCATATAGTTGCCCATATCTTCACACACAATGAATTCATACAAAACAAAATAGTATTAAACTGATCAAAACAGAGTAATGAAGTCATTATAGGCCTTCAAAGCTAGGCAATAGGAAAATCATCAATGGCTGCCAAAATGTCTGTTGTTCTCATTCAAATTAGCTGTCCATAACTTCATGTATGTCGAGATTAAACAATACAAAACAGACTAAAACCACTCAGAACAAAGAATAATAGCAATACTGGATTTCATAGCATGATGATAATGGATACTATAATGTCTCTTTTTCTTCAGAGTAGCTGTTCATTTCATCACACATAATAAAACTGGTTCTCATAAACTGTTTAGGAGAAGTTCTAGGCATGTGTAAGCCTCTACATGTATACCTGTCCTTTCTGTATTAGAGGAAAAAACAAAATAAAACATTATTAGAAAAACAAGAAACAAAAAAGACAAATCAATAACAAAAGCAAAGAACCCACAACAATGACAATATAGGCCTTCAGAATAAGGTAGTAGGAGAATAACTAGGGTTGTTATTTTACATAATGTGCTTCAAGAGTTCCTCAGATCACCAGACACTAATATGCACAATTGTTCCAAACCTGTGGATGTTAGCTGTTTTGTTCCAAGAACTTACGATGTTTGTAGCACAATCATCTTAGCTATCCTAAGCGTGATTATACAATTTTAGATATTTTTTTTCTTTTCCCTTTTTCTTTTTCCTCCTTTTCCCTGAGATATTCTTTTTTTCCCTTTTGAGCAGATTCTTATCCTTTCACTGTATTTATTGAGGATTTTGTATCTTATGTACTGTAACCATTTCTTACACTAGGGAGACAATATGGTATTTACACATGTGAGTTTGATATATTTCAGTTATGAGTATGGTCTCAAGTTGCATCCATTTATTTATAAATATCTCAATGTGATCATTCTTTATAACTGAGTAGTACTCCATTGTATAAAAATACCATAACTTTTTTATCCATTCCTCAGTTGATGGGCATTTAGGTTGTTTCCAAGATCTAGCAATTAAAAATTGTGCTGCTATAAACATGGGTGCACATATATCACTATGATATGATGTTTTCAGTTCTCCTGGGAGTATGCCCGAAAGTAGAATAGCTGGATCAAATGGGACTTCCAATCCCAGCTTTTTGAGGAACCTCCAGACTGACCTCCATAGTGGTTGCGCCAGTCTGCGCTCTCACCAACAGTGCAGAAGAATTCCTTTTTCCCCCGCAGCCTCTCCAGCATTTGTTGTTGATAGTTTTCTTTATCCTGGCCATTCTTTCTGGAACAAGATGGAATCTCAGTATGGTTTTAATTTGCATTTCTCTAATGACCAATGATGCTGAACATTTTTTCTTGTGTTTGCCTTTTGCATGTCTTTATCTGAGAAATGTATATTCATCTCAGATGCCATTTTTAGATTGGGTCTTTGAATTTCAGGGGTCTGATTTTTTTTTTTTTTCTTAATTCTTTATAGGTTCTAGACGGAAGTCCTTTGGCTGAGGGACAGTTAAGATTTTTTTCCCAATTTGTGGGTTTTCTTTTTGCTATGCTGGAGATTTCTTTCAACATGCAAAAACTCTTTAGTAAGATGTGATCCCAGTTATTAATTCTGTGAGAAGTATTTCCTGCGTGGTTTGATTTTTGTTCATCAATTCTCTACCTACCCCTGTGTCTTCCAGATTTCTACCTATTTTGTCTTCCAACAGTGTTAGTGTTTCTTTTTATGTGTGTGTGTATATATAGAGATTCAGTTTTATTTATGCTACTAGCTAGGTAAAAAGCATACATATTGTGTCTGTGGTACAGTCAATACATCTGCAACTTTTCTACTTAAATTTTCTATACAAAGTCACAGATTTAGTGTTTCTGTTTTAATATTTAGATTTTTGATCTATTTAGATTTTGGTTTAGTACATGGTGATAGGCATGGGTCTAGTTTTAGTTTTCAGCATATGGAGAACCAATTTTTCCAGCACCATTTATTAAAGAGACTTGTCTTTCTCACAGTGGATGTGTTTGGCCCCTTTATCAAAGATAAGGTGGCTGAGTGTGTTTGTAGTTGTAGTTGTATCTTCTAATCTATTCCATTGATCTTTAGGTCTGTTTTTATTCCAGTACCATGCTAATTTTATTACAGTAGCTTTGTAGTATAACTTCAAGTAAGGACTGTGATGCCCCCTGCCTTGCCTTTGCTGCTTAGAATTGTTTTTGCTATTCTAGGTCTCTTCTGGTTCCAGATGAATTTTAGGAAAGTTTTTTGTAGATCTGTGAGGTATCCTAGTTGTATTTTGATTGGAATTGCATTAAATCTGTATAACAGTTTCGGGAGAATGACCATTTTCACAATATTTGTTCTTCCTATCCATGAATAAAGGATGTCTTTCCATTTTCTGAGGTCCTCTTTGATGTCTTTTTCAGGGCATTATAATTTTCCCCAAATAGATCTTTTGCTTCTTTTGTTTCCTAAGTATTTCCTTTTTTTGGATGCTATTGTGAAGGGTGTGGCTTCTCATTTCTCTCTCAGTGATTTTGTTGTTTGTGTATAGGAATGCTATTGATTTTTGAGTGTTGACTTTATATCCAGCTGCCTTACTGAATGTATTTATTATACCTAGGAGTCTTTCAGTAGAGTTTTGGGGGTCTTCTATGTAGAGTATCATGTCATCTGCAAATAATGATAGTTTAACTTCTTCTTTTCCTATCCTTACTCCTTTTATTTCTCTCTCTTGTCTAATTGCTCTGGCTGGTATTTCCAGCACTATATTGAATAGAAGTGGCAATCATGGACATCCTTTTCTTGGTCCTGATTTTAGGGTAAAGCCTTTCAGCTTTTGGCCATTTAATATGATGCTGGCTGTTGGTTTGTCATAGATGGCTTTTATCATATTGAGGTAAAGACCATATGTTCCAATTTTCTGTAAGGTTCTTATCATAAATAAGTGTTGCAATTACAGTTTCTCATTTTCTGCTCTGTAAAATAATTCTCCATATTGTCAGAAAATGGATGATTTAAATACTTTCTCCTGACTTTTCTTGAATGTGTGACAGTGACTGTAATCATGTTAAATATAACCAGAGTATATCGGTGTGTTCTTGTAATAAATGTTCTATGTTCAAAGTAATGTCACCCAATTTTTCTTCCATGTGTATTTTCTGGTTGTACTTATATATATTAATTTTATAAATAAGTATCTCATTGTAAGGGTAACTTAAAGGCATTTAATTTACTACTCTCAACATATTATTATTATTTGAATTTAAAGTTTTACACTGACTTAGACTTTTAGTATTATTTCCTTTAATGAGTTCTTAAAATGTGTATTTTTGGCAGGATCAGTTGCAGTTGTGTGTTGTACATTAAACCTTAGGAAAAGAGGCATAAATTGCTGGAAGGGGAGTTTATTACTGTGTTAACAAGCTATCCCCTAGGTCTCATGGTTAAGAGCAATACCCATCATTTATTACATCTCACAGTTCTGTGATTGACTGGGTGGTTCTTTTTGTTTAGTAATGGCTGGGGATTGCAGTTATCCAGGCTCTTTGGCTAGGCTGAAGGGTTGACTCACTTTACACATTATCGTGTGCCTTGGTAGAAATGAGAAGACTATTTTTAGCTATGATGCTGAGACAGCTGCACCTCTATTTTTCTTAATGTAGTGTCAGAACTTCTCAGTATCACTTCATGCAGTCTTCCCTACAGAAAGCTAGATTTCTTGAATGGTGCCTCAGAGCTCCAAAAAGAACAAAGGCAGAAGCTGTTCGTCTTTAAGTCTTAGGTGTTAAATGGGCACAGTAACATTTCTGAACCTTTCTATCAGTTAAAGTATAGAACAGGTCCAACCTGTATTTAGTGTGGGAAAGGGTCAGTGCAAGGTTGAGAATACCAGGAGATGAGGTCTTTGAAGACTAACAGGGAATTATCCTTCTTCTTCCTTAGTTTCTCCTAGAGCAGAGGATGAAAAATGAATGATACACCTTTTTTCTTTCAATTTTTCACTGGGGAAGAAAAGTGGTATAAATTTTTGAGTATTCATGGGGGTTTTTTGTTGTTACTAATTTTCCAGTTTGGATGATTTTATTAATCTTAAGTCCAGCATTGTATGTGGGCTATAAAATTCTCAAAGGGTAGGATTTATACATGCCATATTTTTGTATGAAAAGGATGAGTCTGATGAATAGTTTTTTCCTGCACGTGAAAATAACACATGCTTCCTTTATAATATCCAAACATAAGGGTATGACTTAGAAGAAGTAAGTCCCCTGCTCTCCTGCCCACCCCTCACCACTCTTGATGCTGTTCCTTGAGCAACTCTGAGTTACTCTTTGTGTTTACTGTTTCTACTGTTAGTATATTCCGTCCTCAGACCGGCAGCTCTTCTCTCTGTTTGGTCAAGTGGTTGCTCAGATTTTATTAGTTCTGGTAAATTCTCAATTATAAGTAATAATAAAATTAGTATATATGTATTTTGCTATTTCTTTTCCAGTGTTTCACTGACTTTTGTAGTTATTTTTCTTAGTTGACCTTGTTGTAATAATGTAACTACATTTCCGGTTCTTAATTTTTTAGCTTTAAATAATAGCCTTTGACTCATAGCTAATATGAGTGAGGCTCATAGCATACATTCTTTTCAGTCTTTTTCCAATTTTCATTCCATTTTTTGTTGGATCAGTTTTACTTTATTACAGTAGTTGTATCAATTTTACATTTCCATTTAATATTTCCATTCAATCTTCACAATTTTATTTTACTTATCTGTTCAATATATTCAGTGCTCACTATCAATTCTTTTGGATGATTTTTAAGAGAAAAAGGGAAAGGTACTAATTTATATTTTTAGAATTCTCATAAGCTTTTGATGTTGGCTTGTTAATTGTTACTACAAGAGAATACATGTCTGTTTGGAAAGGAAGCACCAGGTTTTAAATTACAAACCAAAGAGAGAAAAGGTTGAATGAATTTCACTTTCTTTTAGTACTTAAGAGATGTGTACTAAATTTTACATATTTTATTCATTAATATTTTATTACTACTTTTAAAAAAAGATTTAAAAAATACTTGCATCCAACAGCAAAAACTTAAAAATTAAAAATTTACATGTTTAGGGCCTAAGGAGAGCTCAGCAATAGAGTGCCTACTTTGCACATGTAAGACCTTTGGTTTGATCTCTAGTACCCAAGTTATCTACCTCATATATGAAACAAAGAAGTTTGTGTGATTTCTTAGAAAATAATTTTTAAGTCACATGATAATTTCAAGTTAATCTGTAAATATGCTATATTTATAACTGTTGGATGAGGTTATAGTAAATATTTCCGGGAACTCTATAAAAATGCAGAAATGAGTTTATAATGGATAGGACTTAACCTTCAGTATAGTGTTCATGGTGAAAAACTAATGCTATCCAAGGTAATACTCTAGTTCTATATTGTAATAGTTTCAGCATTGTACATTTGTTTCCTTAATTCATTTGGATGTTCATATTTGAGACATGGTTCCATCAGTAATAATGGTTCACAGAGAATTACTGCATAGACATAGGTGGTGTTTTATAGTGTACTTACTATAACTCTACTTTTCCACTGATGGTAGATTTGCAACACAATTTGGATTAGAGCTTCTTGTGTAATATAACCAAGAAATGGGAGGTTGGAAAGGGAAACAGAAGAACCTTAGTATTTATTGAGAGTCTATTTTGTGGACTAGCTACCTTACATATATTCTATTTAATTCTCGTGGGAGTCTTATGAAATTATTTGTGTTCACAGCTTTTGACTAAAATACTTAGGCTGAGAAAATTAATTTTGCCCACTATCTTAATGACTGAAGGTAGAACTAGGAATTGAGAACCATGTCTATCTTACTGTAAAGTTGTGCCTTTCCTAAGCCTAGAATAGTGGCCTTATAAGCATGTGTTTTAACACATGATTTGATCATTTACTTTGCTAGGCGGTGAGAAAGGAAAGATAAATTTATTATAATTTTTGTACTCAAAGAATTTCTGTTCTAATTAATGAGACAGATGCTCCATGCAGCGAGGCTAATCAGACCATACTGGAGTAAATTAGGAAGGGTAATTTCAAGGCAGTGAAACTGACAGAATCTCTAACAATAGGATGTCTTGAAAGGAAATTTAGAGAACTAGGAAAGATTTTGATTTAGTAAGTGATACTTTTAATTTTAATTTGTTATAAATTAAATCAGCATGATAAAAAGTTTCAGGGAAAACAAAAAGTTGGATAGAAGAAAAATATAGCTTACAAAATTATTTGGCCAGTGAGTATATTTGTGCATGCTTATAATAATAAAAATATCAAGTGCTCATAACCTAAATTACAATAGATGTTTTGAGAGGAAAGAATAAAAGAACAGTGTTTATTCATGATAGGACAGCTGAAGAGGAGAGACAGATTCTCATTTTTCATAGTGAAGAGCCTCAGAAGACAATACTTGAAGATGAAAAATCCAGTAACGATTCAAACACCTTTTTTTAAAGATACAGAGTGAATAATGAGCTAAAAACAAGCTGGATGTGGTGGAAAGACATGGGATTCCTTTTACCATTTTTTTCTCAGAGATTTGCTGAATTATTTAAGCCTAAAAATGCACTTCCATAACAACAAAATATTAAACTTGAATTTATTAAAAAGTTGGGTTTTTATTCTCTGTTTTGGAATGCCTATGGATTAATGGAGTTTTGTTTGGTCCCTCTTATCACACATTAGTATAAACAAGTTTTCCAGTGACTTTACCTGTCCTTTGTAGCTGAGAGATCAGAATATATCAAGATTTTAAAATGCAAATCATTTAAAAGGGAAAACTATAGAACAATAACATGTTAATTAAAATTTCTAGTTACTATACTGAAAGTTAAAGCACAAATTTCATAAATCATCCTTGATTATTACTACATTGGCCTCTCCTATAATGTGTAAATTAGATTTTTCCAAATAATTTTGGTTAGGAACTTATAAAATTTTACTGTCTGACTTTATCAGGATGTAGATATGATGGATCAGAATGGAATGACACCTTTAATGTGGGCAGCTTATAGAACACATAGGTATGTAACCATTATAAAATACTTACTGAGATAATAATATGAAACAAGTGATGAGAAAAAGCAGTAACTGTTATACTTACTAACTTATAATGAATACTATGTAACATAAATTACGTCTTTAAATGTTTTGGCATCTGTGTTTACTGCTACCTCAATACTTGTAGCTCCCATAATCTGTTCCTCTTTTTAACAGTTTCTAAAAATGGAAGAAGTGGTTATCTTCTTAATTAATTTACATATTGGCAAGTTTAATGTATTAATTTGTAAGTTGTCTTAAATTATTTGTGGAACAGTCCAGATTGAAATTAAAAAATTTATATTCTTTAATCATTTAGGTGTTAATAATACCAGTTTTTACCTCAAAAATAAAAAATGTCAGGACCAAATATTCTGTCCCTTGAACCTATATTACTTATGAGTTGCATATATTTTTAAAACTAAATATTAACGTATTGTCTTATTACAATTTTGAAGTTGTTGAGTAGGTTAGAATAGAAGTGTTCCAAAAATGGAATGCAAATGTAACCACAGTCAGTTTAGTATTTGTAATGATTTCGATAATTGAAATTAGGGTTGTTGTTGTTGTTTTGTTTTGTTTTTTTTCCTTTTCAGTGTGGATCCAACTAGATTGCTTTTAACATTCAATGTTTCAGTTAACCTTGGTGACAAGTATCACAAAAACACTGCTCTGCACTGGGCAGTACTAGCAGGGAATACCACAGTCATTAGTCTTCTTTTGGAAGCTGGAGCTAACGTTGATGCCCAGAATATCAAGGTAAAAGCAAACAGTTTTGATGGTGCTGTGTGAAATGTTACTTGTTATATATGAATTCCTCAATAAAACAGGCTTTTCATAGACTCTTAACAGTTGAAAGAAACTTCTTATTTAGCCCGACCCTTTATTTCTGGGTGATAATTGGTTTTCAAATCTTGGATCATTTACTTTCATATTGCAATATTGCAATAATTTTTAGATTTTGGTATTTGCTTTAATGAATGTATACTGATTTTGGAAATCAGATTATATTAACTTTTTGTAGATGAAAAGAAGTAGTTTTTTGGATTAAGATCATTACAGACAATATAAGTTTGTAGCTAAACCCCTTGTCATAAATTTTAGTAATTCTTGGTTATTTTACTGATTTTTTTGGGGAGGGAGGTAAGGTCAAACTTTTAAATTTGATAGGTAACTTTATGCTATTTATAGGAGACCCCCCCACACACCCAGCTGGTGAATTTACCCAGGAAAAATATGAAATTGTCTAATAGCCAAGTACAGTTAACATTTACTTTCTTGAATATTTAGATATTTGTAGACATTTTATGCATACATGTATGTACCCTTCTCAATTTTAAAGGTTCAGACAAAACTCATTCAGCAACAGGACTCTTTCTGTGAAATGGCTTTAAACTTTATTGTCAGAAGCGACTGTGTCCATTGGCACATTCTTTTATTTTTTTAGCTATAATTCATGGCATTTTCTGAGTCATGTTTCGTAAATGTCTAAAGGATATGAGCTAATTAAATACAAAGAGAGTTCAAGCCACATGCTAACCTGAAATGCCAATCAAAAAGTAGGTATCTCTTGCTGGATCGGGGCATCTCTTTATGTTCCAATGAGTAATTCTTCCTTGATTTGGTTACTTTAAGAAGAGAAGCTAAAGCTACTAACATAAAATAGCTTACATTAGTTTTTAACTATAATTTATGTAAGGTTGTAACTGATTTTTAGAAATGAGAAATTATAAATATCTAGTTGAAAATAAATACTTAATATTGGAAATTAGGGGATTGATAAATCATTTATGTATATGTACTATCTTTCTTTTTTTAAACTTCCAAGTCATCTTGTCTCTGCTCAAGTTCTTGAATGATCCAGTAACTGCCACCAAACACAGGGAAAGGAAAGTCACCATAACATGCCATTACCGTAGTGCATGACACATGAATGATGTTATTCTCAGTATTTCCCAGCTGAATGAATTTTTGCACAATCTTGAGTTTTACCTGAGCTGTATTTAATGACTCTGTTCAGATGCGTTTCTGCCACTAGGAATTATGGAGAAATTTTGACTTTCCAAACTTTTAAATAGGATGCTCTGAAAAGTTTGTACACTAGAATAAATTAGGTGGAACTCAGGTTAAAAAGATAAGGAAGGAGTTTTACTAAACCTGGTTAGTAGTCCTGTAAGAAAAGTTCAGTGAGGTTTGCTCATATTTTCTTATCTGAGTTATTTTCTGCTGTTTTTCCTCTCTTCGCTGCTAGACAGACATTCCTAAAGTAGTGATGTGCCAGGAATACATTTCAAGATATTTAGTGTTATAATATTAAAAGGTTGAACCAGTTTTAGAGTGACAAATAGTAAAACTTTGTATACCTTCTGCCAATAACCATATGGTATATAGAAACTGCAGTAATGCCAAAGAATTGTTGCAATAAGATAACTACATTGTTTTGTAATTTGAAGTCAGCAGTGTTTTTAGTTTTTTAGTTTTTAGTTTTTTTTTTTTTAAGGTACCATGGATTGAACTCATGACCTTATGCTTGCCAAGCAAGTACTTGTGCCACTGAGCTAAATCCTTGGCTCTGTTTTTAGTTTTTAAAACAGTTTTATCCTTAAAAATATTATTGTCCCAATCTTTAAGTATTTGAGGTATGGTTTATAATTTTAACATTTTTTCATGTAATTAATGAAAAGTTGTGATCTCTGTTAAGCATTGCATAAACTTTTAATCTTCATAAAAAAAAATCTGTAGTGAATTTAACCAGAATGATAAGAATAGATATATTTGAAATTACTTAAATGATTTTGTATTTTTAAAAAAATTGTATACATTTAGGCACATTAGCTTACAGAGATCAGATAAAATGGAATGTAACTTCTTGACTTTATTTAAATTCACGTTTCCCTGCATACATTTTTAAATTGTTTTAATTTCCGACATATATTCAAGGTGGACTGTGACAAAAAATTACTTCAGATGTGATTCTGTGGTAGCTTCAGGAGCGACATTAGTTACAAAAAAATAAAATCTAAGGTATTTCATTTGCTCAGGCAGCATTTATATGCTTAGGGAAAAGTTATCTTTTTTTGTTGAATAGTAGATTTTTGTTTTAAAATTCACTTTTCATGTTATTAAAAAGATGAAGTATTGTCTTTTCCACGGGGATCTGGCATAACCAATGAATGTAGTTACCACCTTTTAACAGAAACTATCGTTTTTTCATTCCATATGTACGTGTTCAGTGTGGGTAGTGAAAATGTTTGACAGATAAGGTCTCTCTTCCCTCAGAACTTAAAATTGTGTTGAGGAAATAAACCATAAGTAAGCTAAGAAAAAACAAGCATAACTGAGTCACAGCATTAGAGAGGGCCACATCATCTAATAGTGATTTGAGAGTGCTCAGATGACATTTACTTTGGGAAACACGTTGGTATGAGAAATGACCAGTTATGTAGAGATATGTGAGGGAAAACTTTCCAGAGGAACATGTGAGTAAAAAGCTCTAAACAGGTTGTCATATTTAAGGTACCAAGAAAAAGAAAAAAAAAAAAAAGAAAAAAGAGGCGGACACCTTGGCCAGAGTACAATGAACAAGGAAATGAAGTTGAAGAGAGGCAAGTGTCAGATATGCAGCATCATTACAAGAAGCTTTAATTGTATTCTCCAGTCATGGGAAGCAGCTAGAAGGACTTACGTTGTCTGGTGGTAGGGTGTACTTTTGTTTTATAATCTTTAAAATATTACTTTGGCTGAGGAAGAAGCATTGAGAATTTAAGTAAATGGAAAGGATGGGGATCAGTTGGTCTGTTGTAATAAATTAGGCATAGGATGATGTTAGCTTAGCCTGGGACCCAGTGAGTAAAAATGGCATGAAGTGAATAGATTTGGATATGATATTTTAGAATAGAAGTAAAAGAAAATATTGATGAGTTAGCTTTCTTTTAATGAACTGAGTGTCTTGTGATATCTGTTGAGATTATGAAGATTGAAGGAGAAATACTTTTTAAGGGTGATAGGGATTGGTTCTGTTTTGGTAATATTTTGTTTGAAATGGTGCCTTTTAGCTGTGTACTGTATTAAGGTAATTAAATACATTTAGATTGTTGGAGATTTTTTTAAAAAAATTCACTTTAAGAAAATCATAGATTCTTTGTTCAGAAATTGGCAAAGTTTATTTATTTATACCTGGATGTTTTTCTTGTTGATAAAAATGATCTAAAACAGTAGAAGGTAGCCTGCAAATCTGGATTTGGCTTAAGAGCAATAAAGTGTTACATTCTTCAAAGAATATGAAAAATTATACATTATGTTCTACACTATACAACTGATGGTTGATCTTGTTTCTTCTAAAATAATTATTTTCCTTTTAAGATTAAGCTGGTTCCTTGGAAACATTGTTTTGAGATTTGCCTTTGTAAATTAACCTAAGAAATTAAATTATTTTAATATATAAAGAAATGGATCTTCTGTTGAAATAAGGCAACTTATTTTTAAGACAATTGATATTAAATGATAGATAACTTTAAAATATATTTTGATTCTCACTCTGGAGTCTCACAGGGAACTTTGGCTGGAGTGGGTCCATGGACCCCAGAAATTGTTAGGAAAAAAGTCATGTGCATTAACATTTTCTGAGGAGAGGATTATTAGCTTTAACTAGATACAGCTTAAGAAAATTTTAAGAACTATGGTTCTAGATAATAGTTACATAGAATAGACTCAAATCTTTTCTTAAGTAACGATAATATGAAGAAAAAGTAATTTGCTATATTATAACAAAAATCAAAACTATGGTCTATGCCATACTCCTTTTTTGGGTGAGGGGCAGTGTTTCATTTCTGAATTTTTAAACGATTTTATCCCCTAGCATGTTTTTGGTTATATAGGTAAATTTAGATGAATTGAGTTTGAGGGGAACAATTAACTTTTGAGGGCTGCTAAAGCCCTTTATAACATTTTCTTTTTAAAATTATAAAAGGACATAAATTTTAGTTTATATAACATAGGAAAATTATTGAGCTTTGTTAATATATTGAAAGATCTTGTATAATTTCTTCAAAGGAGGTAAGAAATTTTTTAGAGAATAATTATTTATTACCTCTTGAATACCTGACCTAGATGGTCTCTGAGGAATTTTCCTTAATCTTGACAGTGAAATTCAGTCTCACTTAGACAAAGCTGCTATAATGTTTATCTGACCAAAACCTTTTATAATCAGTACATAAGCTATAAATGCTCCATGCGAATTCTTGTTGATATTGCTATTGTACTGTTACTATTTTTGCAGAGACATGGAGTGATCAAATACAGATTAAATTCAGAACCCTGGTTTAAGTATAATTTTTAAAAGTAATTGTTTGCTTACCAGCTGAATAAAAGAACTATACAAAACATAGTCAGATGACTAGAGGAGTAGTTTAAAGATTTTTTTAAAGCACCCTCAATCTTTTTGTCTAGGCAATCCTTAGGTGTCACATGGCCCTCTAGTGGAAGGGATGCTCAGCTGGACCGAGGCAACTGCAGGATATTCTCTGGGAGTTGTTACCCAAGGGATTGCTATTATTCAGGTAATATTTATAGTTTGGATTAATTAGCTGGTTGTGACAACTTAGGTGATGGAATTCTTAAATAAGCAAGAGATACTTAAACATCCCTAACTGTGAAAGATTCACCTAGATTAGCCCATTCTTTAAACCATTGATTTTTATATTAAAGATTGGTGGGCTTTTTGTTGTTGTTTTGTAATAGTTGTTGCTGTTGCTGGTAGTGGTATGCTTTATTTATTTTTTTTTTAGAAATAAAACATAATCCATTCCTGATAAGTAAGCATCCCACGTAAGTGAGGTACTCTTAAGATTCCTTATTTCTTATTTGTTCTTTTTCAACCAGCATTTTGAAAAACTATCTCATTGTTTTTCTGAAAGAGTTTGAGTTGCCAGTCTATGCATTCTTTAAATTTTGATAAACAGTAATTATAGTTTCAGTTTTCTATTTGAAGAAGTAGATAAATAGTGGAAGTGACTGCACATAATGAAAATATAAGTGCCTGACTAATTTGCAAAAGGAGAAATAAAAGTTTAAATTAGTAAAAGGAAAAAGGAACATAGGTTTAAGGTTAGAATTTTTGTGTTTTGTTTTTTACTTCATTTCATACATTTTAGTCCTACTCACAGTCCTAGGCATTCTTTTTCTTTACATTAAAGGGACTTGCTATAAGTTCATAACTTGAACTAAACTACTTTTAAAAAATTCACTTCTCTTAATCTTTAGAAATTTCTAGGTGAGGTAATGAATTTAATATAGTTAGGTCAAGAATGCCAGCCTGTGCCGTAGTAGCCGAAGTAGAACTTGACTTTTCTTTTTCTTGTCTATTCTCTTCTTAAGGCTCTGTTGTTGAAGTAAAACTGAAAGATATCTGGCAATTTATGTAGTAGGATGTTTTGTCACAATAAGTTATTACTAAAGAAATCTTTAAAGATTTTAAAATTACTGATAAACGTAGTGACAGCCACTGATCCAGCAGGTATTAAAATACCTATTTTTTGATTCGCTCTCTAATATGTCCAAATGCAACAAAAATAGTCTACAAAATAAGGTGAGAAAATGTACTTTCTGACTGTACTTTGAGAAATCAAACAAATATGTAATGATTTAGAATCTTTAAATTGATTTTAACCAGTGTTAAAACAATGTTACTGAATTAATATTGTGGTCAGTTTATTTTTATGGAAGTGCCTTAAAAGTTATTATTGAAATATTCTGGTTTTATTTTTAATGTGAATTTCTTCAAATTGTATCATCAGGGTGAATCAGCACTTGATTTGGCAAAGCAGAGAAAAAATGTGTGGATGATCAACCATTTGCAAGAGGCAAGACAAGCAAAGGGATATGACAATCCATCTTTCCTTAGAAAGCTAAAAGCTGATAAGGTAAATGCATGACTGAAAATTTTCATTCTTTAATCTTTTAAGATTCATAGCTATATTTACTTAGCTTAGATATTTACGTTATTAATCTTTGCGTTTCCCATTGTTTCTCTAGAGTTTTGCTTACTTGGTTTATGATCTGGGTTGTCTAATAGTTAAGGAGAATGAATATATGAAATTGCTTGAATCTCCATAGTTTTATAATACACATTGTAGTTTATTGATTTAATTGCCACTGGTTAAATTATATACCAAAATAAAGATTTTTTTCTTGTGTATATTCGTGTATTTGAATGGTAGTGAGTTGTGAAGCACTTTAGTCCTACTATATATTTTTTTTAACTAGCAGCTGAAGCTCTTTAAGTTTTCAGTTCTTCTATGCTACTGTGCAACTTTTTTTTACAAAGAAAATTTACATTTTTGACTAGTCCATGGTACATTCATTGTAAATTTTCCATATACTTTCAGTTTTAAACTGTATGACTGTTGACTCAATTGGTCTAGTTATGATTTCAAAATTTAAAGTATTTTCCCAAAAGGGGTGGTCTAGATTTCTTAAAAACAGTGTTTCTGGGCTAGTGATGTAGCTCAGCAGCATAGCACCTGCCTGGCATATGTGAGATCATGAGTTTGATTCCTTGTACCAAAAACAACAATAATAAAAACAGTATTCCAACCAAAGGAGAAATAATTAACTAGCTTTTTTTTTTAACATACCCAAATAGTTGATGGTGAGTGTGTCTTATTAATGAGTGCTTCACAACTCATTACCATTCAGATACACGAGCGTATCTTACTAATAGCTAGTTCTGAGTAGAATTACGTTTTGGGTATCATCTAACGTATGTCTTTCTCAGGTTGCTCTAGTGGTAATGATACTAATTGTTTAAAGTTAACGTTGCTATATTATCAAGAGAGAATGAAGGGAAATACACTTGAAGTCAATGCCTCATTTACTTACATGAATTCAGATTTCCTTAATGAGTCAAAAAGTTCCTGCTCCATTGAGTACATCAGAACAATTAAACTTGCCTGTGTTCAGACCCCATAGTTGAGAATAATGAATAATTTTTTCGTGTCATATTAATGCTTTGAGGTCATTGTTAGATATGATATAAAAATGATTTATGTTGATGCCACCTTGTTCTCTAAACTTTAGAGCAGTTGTGCTCAACAGAGTGAAAAGTGGCTAATACCTAATGATAATTAGACTAGTAACAAAAATATATAACTGTAAAACTTACAATCTTTATGGTTTCATTTTGTTGAATGTAAATATTTTGAAGTTTATATGCATATATTCAGATGAACATGACTAAAGTTTTAGATGTATTAATATGTATGGTTACTTGTATAATGAAACACGTAAGGTTAATGTGTTTGGCTATGATTTCATAAAAAACTTATGAAGCACTTAACATTTGTATGTTATGATTAGTTCAGAAGTTGAGTTTTTTTATAATTTTTCTTCCCTGTAGGAGTTTCAAATACATTAAATTTTTAAAAAGCTACAGATTAAGTAAATATATATATATATATGCACACATACATACTTAAATAGATATATACATGTATACAGACAGCGAGCAAGAGAGAAAGAGTCTTCATTTATTTTTCTATCCTACATTAGGAAAATTTAAATTAGGAACCTGGTTTTGTTTGCTAGCCTATGGAAGTATGCTTTGTAATTAAAACTAAGAAAAAAATAAGAACTAGCACTAAATAATATTTTATGTTTTAAAAAGTTATCTTCAAAGGAGAGGAAGTATTTTTGGACAGTGTTAGTAGACCTGGAAGAAATCTTGCTTAGAAAATATTTTAAATCCTTTTGAATTTTTTAAGGTTAGAAGTTTTGTTTTGTTTTGTTTTGTTTTTTGGTGCAAATAGATGTACTTTTTTCCCATTCTTTCCACTAAATACACTGAAGACCATGCAAAAATAAATTTTGCAGAACTCTCAGAGGAGAAGGGTAGGACCTGATGGTGGTGAGTTCCTTGTGTTTACTTTTTTGGCCCATTTATCCCAGAGTAGGAACTTAACAAAGTCAGCAACCCAGAATCATGAGTGAGTGAATAAAAATGACATGAACTAAAGCCTACAATTTAGCCAAAGAACCACAAAAGAGACAGCTACACAACACATGATTCTTGTAAAAAATAACTGCTCTTCCATAAGCAGACATTACAGAAACAAATATGGCTCCACTCTGACTCAGAACAGCAAGGGCCTGCTGGTTAGTCTAGACTTTACCCTTACCAGGTTACAATGAGGTACACAATGGGTTGGTGTTAGAGAAGACTTTGTAGAGAGTTGGAACGTTCATCCCCACTGATGGTTAATGAGGCCCCACCACCTATCTGTTATTGGAGACTACGCTTCTACCTTTCCCAGCCTGGGAAATATCAGTAGAGGTCTACTGGAGAGCTGTAATCCCATCCTTGCCCAGCAATAACAACCCCCTTTTCAGTGTCAGTGTAGGCTAAGTATGGGTTCTGGAATTTCTTACGTGGAATAAAGAAGTAACGCTCCATAATACCCATATGAAACTTTCAGAAGAATCCATCTAAAAGAGAAGGAAGGTCCAAATAAGATGTAGAGTCTTACAGTACCCAAAATGACAAGGTTTCAAGTAAAAGTAACTTGTCATATCAGGATGCAGGGAGAATTGAAACCAAATGAAAAGATAATCAATAGATACCAACATTCTGATGGCAGTTAAATTACTTGATAAAAGGTCTTAACATTAGGCATGATAAAGAGACTTTAAAAAGTAATTATGAACATGCTCAAAAGATGAAAAAGAGTCTCAACAAAGAACTAGAATATAAAGAACCTAATGAAAACCTTACATTGCAAATTATAATAATGAAAACAACAAATTCATATGATAGATTCAGCAGCAGAGTAGAGAGAGCACAGGAAAGATGCAGTGTCCTTGAAGATAAAACAGTAAAAGTAACCCATTTTGAATAATAAAAACAAATAAAATTTATTAAAAAAAAAAAAGCAAAACATCAAGAACCTGAAGAAGTTCAAACTTTGCAAAAGTTTTTGAACTTGAAAAAGGAGGAGAAAGGAATGGAGCTGGAAAAGTACAGAATGATACAATAGCTAAAAAGTCCACAGCTGTGATACACTACAAACCTGTAGGTTAGGAAGCCAAGCAAACTTCTGGAAAGTAGAGATACCCCTTCACTCCATTCCTTACAGATCTTGAAATCCTCTTGCCAATAAATCAGTGTAGACTACAAAATTAACAAAGAAGAAAAATCTTAAGATTGTATCAGTCATGCAGGAAAAAAAAATTCCTACAAATTGATACACAGTTATAGTAAAAACACTCAAATAAATAGTAATGGAGAAGTTCACATTTTATGAAGAACATTTATAAAATCTACAAGTAACATTATACTTGATAATGAAGAACTGAGTGCTTTTACTGTTAAGATCAAGAAGAAGAGGCCATCCATCTTATTGCTGTTATTCAACATAGTACTAGAAGTTGTAGTTATTGTCATAAAGCTAAAAAGAAAGATTACAAGGCATATAGATAAGAATGAAGGGAAGAAGTATCTCTGTTTATAGTCTCACATGACTGTCTTGTGAAAGTTCTAAGAAATCTACAAAAGGAAACAAGACAAAACTTAGAACTGATAAATGAGTCCAACAGGGTTACAAGATAAAAGGTAAATTATACAACATTCCATTTTCTTTTTTGTATACCTAGAGTAATGGTGCATACCAAAATTAAGAATACATTTAGTGCTGGAATTTATCAAAATTTTTATTAAAATACTTAGATGTAAATCCAACCAAAAATGTATAGTAAAATAAAAAATGGCGATGAAATCAAAGATGATCTTAACAAAATGAAGAATTTGTTCATGAACTAGAAGACTCAACATAGCAAATGTTTCAGTTGTTATGAAATAATGTATAACTATAATGCAATCCTGTTAGAATTTCAGCAAAACATTTTATATGTATAACCAAGATAATTCTAAAATAACTAGACCTGGAAGAGCTAACCTTAATTTTGCAAAAGAGGACTCATCACCTATTTTCTGTATACTCTGATCTGTTTTATAGCCGTAGTAATCACTGTGCTGTAATATTGCTGGAGAGAGAAATTTATAGATCAGTAGAATGAAATATAGTCCAGAAATAGAACCAAAAAGATATTCCCATTTTTGACAGAAATGCAGAATCAATTAAATGAAAATAATTCACCTAATAATTTAGGAACATTTGAACTTCCCCAGGCAAAAACGAACTAGCTAGCTAAATAAAATCTCAACTCAAATCTTACACCTTTTATAAAAATTAACTCAATTTTTTTACTTTAAGATGTAAAATTACTACCTTTACAACAATAATAGGAAAATAATCAAGATCTTAGGCTCTGCAAAGAATTATTAGAATTTATATGAAAAGTACAATCCATAAAGGAAAAAAATGATAAATCAGACTTAAAGAAAACTTGAACCTTTCCTCTGTTAAAGACCCTATGAAGAGAATGAAAAGACAATCTATAGACTGAGAGATAGTATTGGCAAGCCATATGTTGAACAAAAGTCTAGTATCCAGAATATATAAAGAATTCTCAAAACACAACAGTGAAAAATTGAGTCCAGTTAGAAATGAGCAAAAGACGTATTTCACTAAAGAAGGTGTACAGGTGCTAGCTCAGCACATGGACAAGATAATCAACATTATTAACTAGTAGGGAGATATAGATTACCTATGCCATAATGATATGCCTAACTAAAAATTTTGATAACACCAAATGTTGATGAGGATGCAGGCAGACTGGATTGCTCAGACACTGCTGTTCAGAGTATAAAATAATGCAGTACTCTGGAGAACAGGTTTACAGTTTCTTTTTAAAACAAAAAACTGCATAATCCAGAAAGTATACTTAAGTATGTATTCCAGAGATTTGGAAATGTACATTTACACAAAAACTTATATACTAATGTTTTATAGCAGCTGTTATTTAATATAGTCCTAAACTGTAACAACTTTGATGTTCTTTAATGGGTGAATGGTTAAACAAGCTGATGCACACATACTACTCAATGATAATAACAAGAATAAAGTAATGATACTTACAGTAACCTACGTGAATCTCAGGAGAATTATTTGTCGAAAGAAACCAATACATCGGTTAGATATTATGTGACTATTTTTGTAAAGTTCTTGAAATTATAGAGATAGAGAACAGTTTATAAAATTCTTTAAATTATAAAGACAGAATAGATAGTTTAGTGGTTGATGGGTGATTAGGGAAGTTGACTATAGTGATGGAGTATTTTTTTGAATTTTGACTGTATTAGCTAATATATTAGCTAAGATATCATAGTACTGTTTTACAAGAAGTTATCATTAGGGGACTTAAGTGTAGGAAACTTAGCATCTGTCTGTGTTTACTATAACTAAAATAGGTTACTCAATGGGAGAATATAGGTGGTGGGTATGGCAATTTTTTTTTTTTTTCATACTGGGGATCGAACTCAGGTCCTTGTGCTTGCCAGGCAGGCACTTTGCCTGCTGAGCTAAATACCCAGTGAGGTGGTAGGTATTAGATATTCATTATAAAATTCTTTAAAATGGACTACATACTTAGACATTTCTATAATAAAATATAGTATAAAACCAGTATTTAATATCTGTATAGCAGCATGTCACCAGTACATTTTTATAATTCATTTTACATGTTAAATGAAATTTTGAAAAAAAAAAAAAACTTGACAAACCAAATTTGACCCAGAAATTCTGCATATAAATGTCTAAGTGAAATACACTTATGGTCACACAGAAACCTATATTGAAATGTTTATATAATTTTTTTATTCATAATCACCGTAAATGGGAATAGTTCTAATTTGTTAGGTGGGCAATACATAAGCATGGTACATGTGCATGACAGAATACTAGTAAGCATTCAGAAAGGAGCAAACTATTGATATACAACAACGTACATAAATGTCATCTACATTCTCTAAGTGAAAGAAATCAGACCTAAAAGGCTACATTCATTGTGATTAAATTTATATTACACTCTTGCAAACAATTTACAGGGATAAAAATTGGATACATAGTTGAGGCTGGGCTTGAGGTATTTGGAAGAATTTTAGGACTTAACAGAAACTGTTATGTATCTTGGTGTAAGTTACACAACTTAGATGTTAATCAAAACTTAGAGAACTGTACCCCAAAAGTGATCAGTTTACTCTATATATAAACAGTGTCTTTAGTTTTTAAAAATGAAACATAAGATTACTGTTGAGGGTGAACAATTGTTTTAACTAAAATCAAAGATAATTTTAGAAAATAGTTTTTCATATGATATCTGTGGTCTTTTCATCTGAGTTAAATCTTCTGTTTATGTTGATGTAAGGTTCGCATATACTAGAGAAATATTGGTGTAATTATTATACTACAACATAAAATTAAACTTTGAAATTGCTCTTTAATTACCAGTCTAAGTAAAAAGATTACATATTTAGTTCAGAAAATGAATTACAATTGGGAAATTGGGAAAAAAATATGATCACTTACTATGAAAAATGTTTATTTTCCTAGACACCAACAGTATGAAAAAGGTGCTAAAAATGTGTAATATAATTTTAGTCTTTAGACAGATAGTCATAGAGGAAAGTAATATTCATACGATGAACTTTGTCAGAGCACAGCTATCACTGATCTTTGATATTTGATGGTATAGAACCTACTTGTAAAACTTCTCATTTTTCACGGTCGTAAGTCCTTTTAAATTGTTTGTTTAGTGTCTATCTCCAGAGACTAGTATCTTGAATAGTACTTGCATCTATTAGTTTATATTCAAATGATGAATTTTACCTTCTGTTGCAGGCTTTTACGAAGATGATGATGCTTCTTAAAGTTATTTGAAACATGCAAAAACTTTCTAATTGTTTTGTTTCTATACAGGAATTTCGGCAGAAAGTAATGCTAGGAACTCCATTCCTAGTTATTTGGCTAGTTGGGTTTATAGCGGACCTAAATATCGATTCGTGGCTCATTAAAGGGCTAATGTATGGTGGCGTTTGGGCTACAGTACAATTTCTTTCAAAGTAAGTGTATTGGTTTCAACTGTATGTTGATCGTACATGAAAATATATAAGTTGTATCCTACTATATGTTTTGTATATTTAGAACATTGCCTTTATGTAGCATGTTTGATCTTTATTGTTTAAACAATTTTGATAAGTTAATATATGAAATCTTTTAGATTTTAAAAATACTATTAAAATAATTCTAGAAGTGTTTAATAACTGAAATCTAGCATGTAATTTTGAAAGCTAGTATGCAGCTTTAGAAATTTAAATATTTTAAATAAAATTTCAATAGAAGCAAACTAAATTTGTTGAACTATAAGTGTAATATAATTACTGTTTGTTTCTAAGTGATTATAATAGCTGACCTCACCTTTTCATAGGCATTATATTTTCTTTGGGCATAGACAGTAAACAAGGAGAGGTTTGATTTATCAATGGGGTGAGCCTAAGTGTAGTTATGATGTAGACTCAGTTTAAGAAATTCTTCTCTTCCTTTTTTGAAAGATTTTGACCATTTTCCTCTTTCTCTTCTTACTGGTAGTCCCCATGCCTTAGTTTTGCCTTATTCTTCAAACTTGAAAAAGTATTTATGGTCCACAACTTCCCATTTAGTTTCCCTTCTCTTAGTGTCCTATTTTTATCTGAAGTTTAGAAAAGAGTTGTGAAAATAATTCACAAAGGAATGGGAATAACCAGTAATGGGCTAATATTACTAAAGGGGCTGAACTCTGGTTCACTTACCTCATTTTAGGATTTTTAGGAGCTCCAAAAGAGATATAGTAGGAAGTTACCAAGACTCCCTGCTTAACCTACATGAGGAGTTGATCCAGTTTATGTCTAAAGAAATTCATTGTTATTTATTTTTTTCCCAAACTTGAAGTATTATAAACACAAAACTTCAGTTTTACCAAATCTGCTAGTTCATTCTAATAGATGTGCTCCAATCTTAACTGAAGTATGTTGATAAGGAGAATGAAGAAACATAAAAACTTGAGCATTGTTTTATACTCATTTGTTGAAATTATAACCCATCTGTGAGGAATACTATTCTGGATGATGGAGTTGCTGTTTATACTAAAGTAAATTCTTGATTTAAAGCATTCAGAGTACACTGAAATGCTGACATTGAAAAATACATGGAATATAATTTCAATTATTTGTAAATTAAAAGTAACTTCAAAATCTTACTGACTCAGTTTAGCTATGAACTCATTGTTTTTATTACTGTGAAGACATTCTTAGTAGCTTAAGCATCTTAGACTTGGATTTTGGATAAATGAGTGCTTACTACATAGAATGTATGCAAATTTTATTTAAATATTCATTTTTATGATGAAATATAGAGTCCATATTTTATAAAACTTGTATTTTACAGGTCCTTTTTTGATCATTCAATGCATAGTGCATTGCCCCTTGGGATATATTTGGCAACCAAATTCTGGATGTATGTGACATGGTTCTTCTGGTTTTGGAATGATATCCTTTGGTTGTAAAGAGCATATCTAAAACCAATTATGTTATTTAAAGAAATGTTAAATTTAACATTAGGACTGAACTCATGATTTTTACGGTAAAGTAATATTTCTAAAACAATGTGAACTAAATGTTTTTTATTTAATAAGTTGCTTTTGAAAGTTCTTGTAAACAACTATAATAGCTACCATTTATTGAGGTTATTTTGTTTTGGTCAATACTTGAGGTGAACCTAGGTATTTGCACTAAACTATATCCCAAGCATTTTTATTTTTTATTTTGAAACAGTGTTTCAATAAGTTGTTCAGGCTGGGCTCAAAGTTGCAGTCCTCCTTCCTCAGCTTTCTTGAGTGCTGGGATTATAGCTACAGAAAGTTACAGTTGTGTTTAAAAAGCATTTTCTTAAGTGTTCATTTAACCTGCATCCTATAAATTAGTACTGTTACCTCCGTTTTAGGAGAAAATGTAGTCTTAAGGAACCTAAGATCACATTAACTGGTCTGTGGTAAAGGTGGGATTGGAACAAGTACTCATCTCTCAACATGCTGTAATCCTTTTCTACCTGCATTCGTCAGCTTTCTCATTGCTTGACAAAACAACATGCACAGCTTGAAGGAAGAGAGGTTTGTTTGGCTCACAGTTTCAGAGGTTTCAGTCCGTGGTTCTCTGACTCCAAGGCCAGGACCATCATCATGATAGGATGGTGTGGTAGAGCATGGCTGCTTAACTTCATGGTGACCAGAGAAAGGGAACAGTGCCAGAGAGGAAAGGGCAAGAGACCAGATGTATTATCCAAGATCATGCCTCTGTTACCCTCCCAGACACACCCAGAGGTGTGCTTTACCATCCTCTAGGCCAGTGGTGGCAAACCTCTGGCGTGTGTGCTGTAGCAGGCTGACTGTATTAAAAGCTAAAAGGTCTGCCGTCCCTGCTAGGCAGTTCCAAAACCAATCAGGTTGACGGTTCAGCTTAATTATAATACTGCCAAACTGATTTTCATGTTTTAGTATCAAGCCATTTTCTCTAAAGTATTAGCTTACTATGATAAATTATTTTCCTGTAGTATAGGTAGCAGTTAAGATTCATCTTTTCTCAATTGAAAGGATTGTCAGATTCTTTCTCTATATTGTCAAAATTTTGCTAACTTCAGCAAAATTATCAGTGTAATTTTTCTTTTTTAAAATTTAAAAAAAATAAATTTTATTTTAAAGAGAATAAAACCAAACCAAACAAAGCACAACAAATCAAATCAGAGCAGAACAGTGCAAGTGATACAGGACTTCACAACAAGACAACAGGGAATCAACAATGGCTACCATAATGTCTCTTGTTTTAATATAGTTGTCCATACCATCACACTTACTAAATCAAAACAAAACAGAACAAAACCAATCAAAACAAAAGAATGAAAACAGGGCTGGGGATTTAGCTCGGCATAAGCACCTGCCTTCCAAGCGCGTAGTCGTGAGTTCGAACCCTGTACTGATAAAAAAAAAAAGAATGAAAACATTACAGGACTTCAAAACAAGATCATAGGATCAACAATGGTTACTATAATACATCCCCTTCAGAATAGCTGCGAGTACCATCAGACACAGTAAAATCTAACAAAACAAGATAGAATAAAACCAAATCTAACAAAATTATGAAAATGATACAATAATTCCAAACACATTATTAGGAAATTAACAGTGCTTACCACTTTCTCTTAGGCATTTTCTCATTTATCACTTTCATAGTATCGTGCTTTTTGGATCCCACTAACTCCTTCAGTTTTTTATGATAGGGAGATGACTCAGTGTTCACTTATATGAGTCCAAACCATTTCACACATGAGCATGATCTCAGGTTGCATCCATTTACCTACAAGAGCCTCAAGATTATCCTGCTGTATAGCTGAGTAGTTTTCCATTATATGGAAATACGTTATCTTTCTTACCCATTCTGTGGTTGATGGGCAAATTAGTTACCCTTGCATTTTTCTGGTCTCCTCTGTGTGAAACAATTGTTTTCTCTCCTTTGATTTTTCAGTCTGTGAATTTCCTTTCAAGTTTCTTGAAAGGAAGTGTTTTTTTTTTTTTTTTTTTTTATCAGTACCGGGGATTGAACTCAAAACTATGGGCTTGCAAGGCAGGCGCTTATGCCGCTGAGCTAAATCTCCAGCCCCAGGAAGTGTGTTTCTTGTATACAGTATATTGATGGATCTTGTTTTATTGGTTAATTGAGGCCACCTACATTAATGGTTACAGCCAGCATACATTGGTTTTTCTCCACGCATGCCATCTTCTTGCTGTTGACCCTGCACTTTTCCCCTTTGTTCAGTTGCCTGTCCTCTTTGGCGATCTCCCCTCCTGCTGTTTCTGGAACCATGGTCATCTTTATCTGTCTCTGGAATATCCTTCAACAGTCTCTGTAGGGTTGGTTTGGTGATCATGGATTCCTTCAGTTCTTTATCATGGAAGCATCTTATTTTTCCATCAATTTTGAAAGTGGTTTTGCAGTGTACATCAGTCTGGGTTGGACGTTGTTTTCTTTCATGATTTGAAACACTTCAAACTCTTCCAGACTTGATGGTTTTTATTGAGAAGTCTACCATGATTCTGATGATGTAATATATTTTCTAAAAGCATATAATTTTAAATTGTGAACAATATATACATGTGTCACTATCAGAGACATAAAGCCAATTATCAATTTCAATAGTTTTTACATGGAAAGTTTCTAAAATTTATTTTAATAAAGATACATTTCATAGATGTCTTAATTCTTTTTCAAAATATTGCTATTAGTATTTAAGATGTTTAAATGGCACCCAATTTTCAGTGACTTAACTTTTCCATTTTTAGTAAATACCTAGTTTCACTTCATATTCTTGCATAAGTGATCTTGTGTTATAGTTGAAAAACAAAAGGTTATTCATTTTATTTTTCAGACCTGAGCCCTAGAATTGTAGTCATACTTACTATAATGTTATATTTTACTGCATTATGATTATTTTCAGAAAGTATAATACTTTGTACTTTTTAAATACTTTCTTAATGTTAAAATTTAAATTCTTCTATATGGCAGTTTTAACCAGTTAATTTTGGCTTTGTATTGGCTTTGTATTGTACTTTTATATAAAAGTTATTTCTCTAGGATTTTTTAAACCTTAGAAAGTCTTATTGGAATATGTATTATAAATAAAACAGATCTACTTGTTTTCATTACCTCATTGATTTTAAACTTATTAAATGCACTGACCTCTTAGGTGACTGATATTTCAGATATACTTTCTAACCTTGTATTTCCTGAATGGAGCATTACAGTTTACATCTAAGGAAAAAAACCTTTTATTCACATTTCAAAATACTTTTAAACTGTTCTACTCCTAGTCTGTTAACTGGAAGGAAGCAGGGAAATTAGTAGATTATAAAATAATGAAACCTTAATAACTAAGAATGTTACATAATTTCAGTGTTTTCCAATTTTTTCTTTTTATTCTTAGCAAAGATGATATATTGTGCTTCACAGAAAAAATGTGATGCTATTTCACAGCAAAAATAACTTTGAATTTCTTGAGGAGACATGTATTAGCAATATACTCAGTAAAGCCTTGTTAGTACAGCTAACTGCTTTGGACTCTGGGGTAGTTTGCTCTGGTGTTCTTCAGTTAAGATTTTTCTAAAACAGTTCTGCTATTTCAGTTAAAGGTCAGAGTTAAATTCATGAATTTATAAAATACATGATTTGTGCTTAAAAAACTAATAGTTGAGAGCCACCATTTTTGGAAATGGATTTCATCAGTGAGATTTTTTATAAATATTTTGGAATATATCTAAAAGCTTTATCTCCATTCAACTAAGTATCTTTTTTTAAAAAACTTTATTTAAAGAGAAAAAACAAAAAAGAAAACAACCAAACAAAACAGAAAAAGGGTAGCAACAATACAGAATTCCAAAGGCAAAAAAATGAAAGAACCACAATAACAACAACAAAACAAAAAAAACACTAAGAAATTGCCACTTGATAGGTTACATACTGTCATTATTGGAAATAGTTGTTCAAGTTACAAAATTAAAGCACACAGAGCAGACATTCAAACAGTGAGACTATTAACAGTTCTGCTCAACAATCCAACAAAAACAGTAATGTGGTCATCTATCTTATACACTTAAACATACATTCAGTTATATCCTTTAGAGCACTTTCTTTTCCATATATTTTATATCTCTCTGTATGTATATATATATATTTTTTTAAATTTTATTTTATTTTATTTTTTAATTTGAAAGAATAAAACAAAAGGGGGCAGTACAGAGCAGATCAGAACAGGACAACATAGGCAACACAGTACTTTACATTAAGTCAACTGGACATCAACAGTAGCTAACACCGTATCTCTTACTCTGCTATAGTTGAGCATAGTTTCAAATACAATAATACCAAACATAACACAATAGTATAAAGCCATGCATAGAGTGAAAGAATTACAGGGCTTTCTGAACCGAATAACAAAATGTTCAATGGGTACTATAATATCTCATTTTTGATAAAAAAGAAAAAAATTTGTTTGAACTATCACACATACTCAAATTCCAATAAGACACAATGTGATAGAACCAATGGTAGTAGAACAAAAAAAGCATGGTAGGACTTCTAAGAAGGATGATATTAAATCAGCAATAGCTGTCATAATGTTTTCTTCAAAACTGCTATTCATATCATCAAGTATGATATAGTCAAACAAAACAGGATAAAACCATTCCAACTGATGATTGAAAACTTTGAAAGACTTCGAAGCTGTGAGATGGGGACTCATGCTTACCATAAAGTCTTATATACTCTTATCAAATCTCATATTAGGGAGACTATATGGTATTTACCCTTGTGAGTT